>CAJQZN010033887.1:0-11109 GCA_907164685.1 Colias eurytheme | reverse complement strand
TATATGGCGTCGAATTTCTAGTTCTTACAACAGAGTTAAAAAAAAATAAAAAATACACACTAAATGATAGGTTAATGCTTAAAAATTTGCAATAAAAAAAAATACATATTATATGTTTTATGAAAGAAATGGAATAATTTAAAGTTCTCTAGAATTTTAGATTATATACGGGAGCGCAAACGTTGTTACGGCAGATCTCTATAGTCGAATATTCTAGAGAATTTTAAATTATACCATTACTTTCATATAACATAGTAGTTAGTTTTTTTAAACGAGCTCCTAAAGAATTAAAGAAACAAGTCAAAATCACTCTTAAAATCGATACGGCCTCTTAATGAAACCGGAATCCTTTATTCTCTTAAGTATTGAACTGTTATTTTCCACGAATTAGTACATTGTTATTGTTATTAAATAATTATTGTATGCAGTATGTTTCCTCGTAATAGTTGCTGTGGGTATAACGCAAGTGAGAGTAGTTAAAAAGAGTCTACAGGAGAACACTGGGTGATATTTTATAATGAAATGTGACTGTTCTCAAAACATTTTATATTGGTTACAGAAAAAATACGAAATAATGCATAAAATACCCGTTTCACGTGGTAAGAACGAGTACATGCCGCTAGAACGTTTATGGGCATATCTCACTATCAAACAGTTGCTGGATGAAAAAGAAATCTCCGATGCAGACATAAAGGCGGAATATACACCAGAAAAGAAAGCTTTGCAAACAGCCCTGAAGGTAATTTGTATTGGAATTTGATATTTTTTATTTCTTTTTTATTTTTTCTATTTCACTTTAATGTGATTTTTTTATTTCGTTGATGGTTTATGCTAATTGTATTTTTTTCCAGTACGAGTTCGTAACACCCTTGACTTCGCTGGTTGTAGTTAAACCCAATGCTTCTAAATCTGCCGTTAACGCCGAATCCGTGGATTTAAAACCAAGTAATGTTTCTCAAATTTTTGAAGTGAAACTTCTTTATCGGGGTTGGAAAAAAATTTAGTGTAACATTTTTTCGTTACGCGTGACATTTTAACGTTACGCGCCATCTTTTTCTTATCCCTACCACGCGTGATTCGACGTATTTCTGTAAAGTTGCATATATTATAGTAAATTATTTTTTGAAAAATAAGGTCATAAAGAAGTTTCACTTCTTACGTGTGCACACTAGTACACGCACACATTTTTTGCTCATAGTTAGTTTAACTACTAAACTACATTATATCATCTAAATTATATCATTGTAAAACTCAATCTTATATAAAATCAAATCTTATAAGAAAATTTATTGGTAATTATTTCATTGTATTTATTTTTGCATAATTTTTCAGGTTTTGATTTCGCAGATAATAATGGCCCGCAAAATGGTATTATTCGTAAGTACTTTTTTTCTCCTTGTGTTCATAAGGTTATTTTTAAATGTAAATAAATATTGAAAAGCTTCTGAAATCCTCTTTATATTGCAGCTCCATCGGGTCACTTCACGTCTTCTCTCACCTTATCTCGACCTAATATATATACTATACGCGGTAAATATTCTTATTTATAATAACAATCAAATCAGAAAAGCACGTTATATAGACAATTCTTTTATTATTTTGATTATTAATTCTTACTTGTATACAAGAGCCCGTTGCATCCAAGAAGCTTATATCTAATACACTGGAGATTTCGGTATGAACATTTGACGTGTAACAAGAAAAATGTTGTGTTTTATCACTTTCACACCTAACTTGGTATTGCCACTGTTAATACGAAGTTTTCCCAAGGCTACTATGTATGCTGTAATATTCTGTGCAAAAGGTTAGTATTTGTACATGAGTTTGTTGATAAATTGCCAACAACGTCATTCAGAAGCATTGTTGGATGAGACAATTATTATTTATGCTAAATAAAATAAGTATCTGAACCAATTATTAAAAAGCGATACTCCCTGATTATGGGTAGTTACCATAATAAAATTGTAGCAACTCTCACTTTGACAATATGGCATAAGTGTCAAAAAAATTGCTTCGCTTCGAATATTTAAGTTAATATTGTTGCGTATTTAATAAATATTTTCCGAATATAAATAATGTATTGCATTGTGAAAAATTGCAGAAGTTTTTGGACACCAAATTCTGGCATAAAATTTCACAGGCAAGTGTATATTTACGCTATTTACAATATTCCTCAATACTCATGCATTTACCTGTTTAGAATCATTTTCATGGCAAAAATCGTCAATTTTATCATCATTTTAGTAATCAATCATGCTAAATATCTTCTATCTATCTTCTTTTCCTAATAATTTCATCATTTTTCAATAAACCAATTTAACAAGTAAGGTAACCATGATGACGAGTTTTTACGGATAGCTAAGAGAAAATATTGTAATAGTTAACAAAATTATGATGAACATTTAGAACACCATTTCAAAGATTTTTATACTAGTAATGAAACAACGCACGACATCGATATTGCACTCACATGTGGTTTTATGTTTGTTCTTCTTTAACATAGAAATTAATAGTTCTTTTAACTTACCAAATTTTTTTTGTTTTACTTATTTCAGCTTTCCAAAAAATGAAATAAAAAGAAATAAATGGCTGTCCATAGTGCCTATCAAGGGTAAAATTTATCAACATGCCAGAATAATTATGCAGTTTGCATTTTAAGCCTGAGGATTACGGTCCAGAAAAAAAATACCTTTTGAAAAGTGCTATACCTTTTTATTTACCACATTCTTGTTACTGCGTCTCAACTGTGGATAAAGTAATTTTAATTATATTATAATTAACCACCATGAAACCATTATATTTCACTGAATATTTATACTAAAATAACAAAAGTATTTACAAAGTACCTATATAATCTGAAAATGTTTTTAGGCATGTAACTAGTAATGTATGTAGCACTCATTTTAATTAAAAAATCGTAGTATGAGATCAAAAGTTATCAAGCGTTATTTAAAACTATCATTCTCTACCAATTAAAATGGTATGTACCTATAAAGATGATAATTATTCATGTAAGTTGACCAGTAATATTATAATATAAATACTGTTAAAAATATATGTCGTTATTATTTATAGACCATGATTTTTAGTTTTTTCTATTTCGAAAAATCCTGAATATACAAACCAGTGTGGTCACCCACAGAAAGAGACAAAAAACAACACTGACGTCATTCAAGGTTATATTTTCTTGTGACAAGTTAATGGTCATAGTGCAATCTCCAGTGTATTAGATATAAGCTTCTTGGTTGCATCCTTTATAATGAAAGCTGACGTATGCCAGTTGCCACCCTTATTTGCTTGTACGAATTTACGTAAATTATAATTACTAATTGTTTGCAATGAAACTTACATAATATATCATGCTGGTTAAGATAACGCATACATACTTATTTAGCATAATTTTATATCGTTAGGTCCACCTGCACCTTCGTTTCAAGCTGTAGCAGATGCATTTGAAGAAGATCTAGATTATGGTAAGCATGTGCATTGTGCAGGATTAATAACGATTATATAAGGGATAACCATTATAAGTGAAATGTATGAACTTAACAACATTGGTTATAGCATGTTTCACATATACAGGCTATTAGTGTACATTATTACACCATTATCCTGGAAACCATCTCGACAGTATTAATATCCATTAAATTATCTATAAAATAATGTGCAGGTTTGGGATATTACGTGGATATAAATAGTTGCGGAACCAAGGCAAAACAATTTTTCGATCATAGAGCACTCTCTAATGCTTCGCATTTTTAGTCACAATGCTGTAAGTATTTTATCATATTTTATCTATTTTTCCGGGTGACATTTTTAAAACCGGACCTCACCTCGAACGTGATGTATCTACCGACAGCCAATAAGTGTTACGCGAAATTTCTGCTTCAATATATGTATTTAGTGATAGACTCGGTGGTGACAGAATGAGATGTTCCTCTTCTTACCGTGTCAAGTGATGTCTACGGCTAGGTAGGTGGTATAATTCGTGTGGTGTTCTGAATGCATATTAAGTGTTCTACGGGTATAAGAGTATATGTTTAGACTTAGAGCTATGGTTTAAAAATGCATGAATGCATGTTTGAATGCATTTTTGAATGCATGTGATCGAGTTTTATATTTTGTGGTTTAATTTGGTCGGTTTTATGTTCAATTTGAGGTGTAAATCTAATTTTATTTAATATTGGGTGTTTATCGAATACATACATATATAAAGGTATAAGATTAATAATTTAATATAAATCTTATACCTTTATATGTGTATGTATCCAACTATCGAATGTATTTAATAAAATGACTAAAAACATACAAATTTAGAAAGCAAAAAACATAAAACAGAGAAGATTTGTGAGATACATATTTTTATTGACGCCACGAGCAACGAATATTTTAAGACCTTATTATTTTTGCCCTACTTACTTTACTTTTAGAATATTAGAATATTAAAATGGATTGTAATAAAGATTGACTTATCTTCATTTTCAGGTTTTGCACCGTTAAGATTCTCTAACTCTCATCGAAAATGTAAATATTTTTTTTTCTATATTAATTTACCTGCCTAACGAATTTATTTAACTTTTTATTGATTCGATTAGATACTTTAGTACCTAGCTTGAGTTGTTTTACTTGATAATTAATTGATTTAAAAGCAATAAAATTCCACTACTGTGTTCAGTTTTTCCTAAATTATTATCACATTTGTCCACATCACATTCAGAAGGTAAATACTAATAATGTACAATCACATATGCCTAGATTATAACTTATTGTCTATTAAGCGTCCAGGGGTTTACCCGTACGTCTTAAAGCAGTCTTACTCCAACGTGAGAAAGTGACGGCGCTAGCCGACCCCTCTAGCGCCATCGCTTTCCTACAAAGGAATTATTACTGCTTTAAGAGGTGACCACTACTATATACATTTGTGATGAGTGATGACTGATATTGATGACACGTACGCCTATTGTAGTTCTTATCTTGTTCATTTAATGTTGTACATTCTATTTTCTTGTACATAACATATTGGTAGGTACCTTTCGTTTATAAATCGTAATTTTATTGTTGTTATTAACTACATAATATTTATCCACATTTTTAGATTTGCTCGGATACCCGATGCCGAGGCATTGGACTTTGCCTCAGCAAAGTAAAGGTAAATATCGTCTAATATATTGTAAGTACATACATATATTACATATACACGGACATTTCTACGTCGACAAATAAAGCTACGTAATTTAAAAAGTTCTAAATTTGAGTAAATAATGATATTTTACTAGTTTTAAAACTATTTTCGTAACCTATCTCTCCCCAACGTGAGATTAATGAGATTACGTATTATGTACTTGCTTTGTGGTGAGATTTAAAACTTCACCCCCTTGGCCTTCCTTGAATGATGAATGCCTCACGTAGTTAATACATGCATGATTAGGGAATCCCTAATTTTATTTACAGTTTTAAGCACTTCCTGAAACACGTTTAAACTGAAATGTTTTCACGCACTTATATTAGTGAATTCAGTGGTGAATCATCGGGCAACGAAGTAGGCTATTGTTGTCGTTTTAACCGATCGCGACAGAATAACGAAAATACAAATGAATATTAAAAAATAATTTATAATAATCATATGAGTTTTATTTTAACCCAGAAGGGACTATTATTAATTGATATCGTTCGTTTTGTCTGAGTTCATAATATTTACTTGAAAGTTGAAGTAGATCTTGGTCATTGAATTACGGTGTACGTGTACCGTGATGGATCTGCTGTATATAACAACATGCTATGGCCAAGCCAATTATCAACTATTACAATTTTGAAAAAATGTTAAATTCTATACCTAAAAATCTGTTAAATTATGAAGAATAATGATTTTATTATGAATGTTCCACAGCTGAGCGAGTTGAATACGCATCAACAACATTCAGCACTCCTCCTTTATCGCCCTTGAACCAATATAATTTAGATGAATATCCTTGGGCTCAAGACCTCATCAACGTTACCACAGATATGCTGGAGTTAATGGTCAATGGTACACAAGTGAACCTAAAAATAACCAAAGCCACAATGGTGAGTGCAAATCCTCTAATGTTAGATAGTCAATAAATGTTAAGTAAAAATAGATAACAATGTAAATTCAAATTTATCTCAATTTTTTTCCATCCGGACATAAAAAGCTTTAGGAATCGTGTGCACGGGAATGTCACCACCGTAAAGAAAATCCTAATGGAATGGAATAGGTTCGAATGGAATCAAAATTAGATGACTTATTTCTATTTATATTATTATATATACCTACAGGTCCCCACTACAAGTGGAGGCGATGCACAATGTGGAAAATCTACGGACGCTTCTACGGGTGTCTGTGTGTATGTGACACGCTGTCGTTCAGCCAAGCCAATCAGTTCTGTTCAGTACGCTGAACTCTTCTGCATTGTTGGCGACGGGTACGTATATCTCTTTTAACTATGATTAGGTCCCAAAAATTAAATAATTAATTATTATTAACAAAAAGCTAAACCGCCCTCAGACTGTCGGAACTAAATCAAATTCTTGTGGTCCCAATTAATCAAATTAATTGGGACCACAAGGAAGGCTCTCAAAGAAAGAATCATCAAAATGGGTTTATCTAGTCGAAAGTTCTGAGGTAAAAAAACCCAAAAAAAAAAACAACTGAATTGAAAACCTTTCCTTTTTGAAGGGGAGTGACAAATTTGAATTCTTTAATACTAATGTTTCAATTTTTTGCAGTTATGCTGGAGTTTGCTGCCCGAGCGGAGAGGTGGATAAAATTGGAAGCAATTAGTTTTTAAGATATTTAATTAGATATCTATAAACACAACAGTGATAATGTTAATAATAGGTGCTAACTTAATAATGCGAGCGTAATTTGGAAACTGTATCATTTACTCCATGTCTGTAAAATTTCTAATTACTCTTTGTCCTATACAATTTTTCTACTATGATGCTGTTCTAAAGCATGCCTAAATACATAGTGAATAAATATACCTACCTATGTAATAAAAAAGTATAACTTCCGTATGGAAGTTCTGAATTTATGGTTATACTTAAGTATAGGTACACTTAGGTACTATTATATGATAAGATACCTAAATAATAAGCGAAATAAAATGTTTTTATGGATAGATATTGTTTCGTTTAATTTTTTTCTGACCTTTCAATTTTCATCCTTTCTAAAATAAATAGAGATTCAGTAGTTACCTATTTGATCTATTTTATACTCGGCGATAGGTGAAAATAAAAAAAAAAACGTCATAACTGCGAAATTACGAAAAATAGCATAACAAACATGGGGGTGATTCGGATAGCCCTCTAGGTCCTCTACCTCCCAGCTTCAGTATATCACTACTTCTTGGGACACCCTGTATTAGTACCTATGTCTAGGTCTGTATTTGAAAAGCCCGAGTTACGGTATCTATGAAAAAAAAAATGGTAAATCCTTTGTCATAACCGCTATCAGACTTTGGAATTCTTTGCCTATTGCTGTTAGACGAGCTTCCTCGAAATCTTCCTTTAAAACTCTTTTAAATAAATATTTCTCTAATTTAGCTTTTCCTTCAAAATAAATAATATGTATGTATCACAGACATGTATCAAGATAGACTAAGCGAGTGTATGTACTTCCCGTGTCCAAACTAAGTTTATGAAACTTACTTGACGCTGGCCTACACTCAGTCCGCGCTTGCAGTTCGCCAAGGAAAGACGTGAAGCTGAATAAAGTAAAATGCCGAATTGCGCCGTTATAAACTGTAGAAACTCCACAACTGTGAGTGGCCGAGTTAGCAGAGATGTTTCCTTCCACCGGTAAGTAATTTTCTAATCAGAATATGCACTATTTATTTTAAAATCAAATAAAGAATATCTGTGGAAAACGATCGTGACAAACACGGATACCAACTCATACGAAATGATTCGGAATACATTGCGGCTTTTACTTGGCACGGTAAAGATCGCGTCGTATGATAACAAGCAATGAATAGCGTCTTCTCATTTTTCTGTTCTCATTTTTCTGTCCAATTTTGTGGTTAGTGATGTTCATTTGATGCAACAGTTCTCGATTCTAATCGATTTTATAATCGAACAGAAAAATGATAATTTGAAGTAGCAATTTTTCAGAAAAAAAGGCATAGATTTTTTTTGTCATTTAATAGGACTTGACCTAGAACTTTTAAGTATTTTAATACAAAGGTACTAAAAATAAATATTATGACATGGACGCCATTAGTTAAAGTGTCATCTTGGGAGTTTTTTAAGAAAACTCCTTATTGCTTAGACTATGTTTGTTTTTTCAGTTTTCCAAGTAACCCGAACATAAAAGAAAAATGGATCGATGCAACGGGACATAAAGATTGATTGATTGACAGTTTCATTACTTTCTTTCGATGGCCTCTCTAGTACGTAGTACATGGTAACTCAATGGGCATATGTAAGAAAAAGCTAAAACACATTAGTTTATTTGTTAGAATATTAAAAGGTTTATAATTTTATTTTATCATTCCTCTGTCTATGGTAATTATCATTTTTCTGTCTTGAATCGATTTAGTAATCGATTACGATTCATTTATTTAACTACCTCTTAGACATAGATCTGTCTACCTCTTAGAACCGTTTGATCTGATTTCTTTCGATTTACTTCGATGGGATAGGACGATACTAGAATCGCCGCGCGAGTGGCGTCCTTATCGATTTAGCGTAAAATGAAATTATCATCACTAAAAAGCGCTCGTGACGTCATAACGCGTCAAGGTCAGTACAAAAAATATGACACGCTTGGTTTTCATACAGATCGCGGTACTTGCGTTGTCTACTAAAATATACATGTCTGTGGTATGTATTATATTCCCTCTTCTTTTTCATATAATATGTTTTTAGTTTATTCTCTATTATCTTTACTTTCATTTCCGCCCGTGTACCTACAGATCATTAATTCATTATCCTTTACCTTAGGCAGCCTGGAAGAGATCGCTGATAAGCGATAAGGTTGCCTTATGTACTATGCATTTTTTTCCATTTCTTTTAATATTATGTAATTCTTTTAATGCAATGGTACATAAAATTGTTAAATAAATAAATGAAAAAAACAGAGTAAAAATCTAAATCTTTTAAGGGTTAAGATATTACAGTCAAAGAGTAAGCAGCTTTCAAGTCTTAAGAATCGTTAAACTCTGCCAGTTCTGACACCAGTTCTGTTTAGTCAGTTTTCGTGATTTTCACTTTGCATTTGAAATGCTTTGAGATACGGAAGTTAGTTTGTAAGATGAGCGGCCGATTTTTCAATCCTTGGTTAATTATTCGTCGAATATCGTATCAAACGGCCATTTCAAAAATTTGTTCTAATTGAATGTTTTGATAGTTGCGTCACATGTAACATTTTAATATCATTTTCCTACTTTGGTTTAACCCTAAGGTTTAATGAACCAAAGAAGGAAAAAACGGCTCTGAGTATAAAAATTTTAAATTTTAATGTTAATTGTTTAAATAATTTCTTAAGTTTAAAATGAAAAATTAATAATTTTTCTGACACGGTGAGGCATTGATTTGAATGCCACGTTTGACCGAGTTTTGCAGTCGCATCTAGGATTGACTAGGCCAAAACTGAAACATAATAATTTACTTTCGATGTTTGGGGGTGGCCATGGCTTTTTGCCAAACCTAGGATAAACCAGTCCTTTCATGAAGAGACTGTGTACGGGCTTTGACTATAACATAACTGATACAATACTACTATACTTAGACGTCTTTTTCTAAGAAAATTATATACATACCTAGTTGGTACACCATGATTATATTTTCCTCAATCAAAAATATACAATTTTGAAGATCAAACCGGTAACTATGATCACGATAAGTGGTAACAAATAAAATAGTATTGCGTACTGCAGAGGCGAGAGTTAGCGATGATATTAATATATGCACGAAGATATATAAGCAAACGTGATTGTTGTCGCAACGAGTTCCGCGACGTTGGACGGGCCGAACGCACGCCCGTTATCAGAGAAATAAGTAGAGGTCTATATTTCTAAGGAACGTTTTTCAATTGAGGCAATCATCTCGTTGAGCGTAAACAAATCAGTGAGTATACTTCCATGCACGTAACAATAATAACTTTCAGTAGCCGGTAAATCGTTATACTTTAGCTAATATTTTGGTATTTAATTTCTTATTGGTATTATCACAGATATATCACTATAACTAGTATATATATTAAGAATATCGCGTTAAAGTTCAACTCTTAAAGTATATAAACAACAGTTACATAACATTGTTTATCTATAAAAATGTGTGTAGTAGTGGTGTAATCTACCAGGTTTCCAATCTGGAATATGTATGTATACCTACCTATGTGAATGACCTATTCTTCTTCAATATACAAGCTCAACTGGTTATATCGTTTTGTTTGATTATGCTTAGTTGTTGTTCTAGCCATTCGCAATTAAATTTGTTAATATTCCATAATTGCTGAAATTTCATATCTAAAGTTTAAGTATTTATAAAATAAATGTATAAAACCTATAATTTTTAAATGTTTTTAACGTAGGTACTAAGTTTGGTAGCATTTTTTAAATTTAGTTAAATAATAAGTACCTAAGTTTGTGTCTGCGAAAAAATAATATAAAAAAAATCCCTATCAAAATGCTGAATCAATTAATTTAGTTAATCAAAATAATAATTACAGATGAATCTTGCAATATGGAAATACCAAGGTCAAGGCAGGTCACGATATCGCTATTTAACTTGAAAATGGCGATAGTTCCAAAACATAACATATATAAATGTACTTATTTAGTATTCTAAGAATCACCAAATGTAATCAACAGCAACAAAAACAAGTTATTCTAAATATAATAACACAAATATTTTTATCTAATCATTTACAAAGTTAGCCATTGAATATATTATTATTCTAATTTCTAAAATAGAAAGAGAAAGTAAAAATTTGTCTCAGAGTAAATCTAAACTTGTGGTTACCTATAGTTATACCTATCCATTATCTTTACTAATATTATGAATGCGAACCTGTGTTTCTTTGATTATTTTTGTTGTTATTTCTTTCACGTCCTAGCTGAGCGATTTTACAATATAATTTTTGTCTGG
>CAJQZN010033885.1:0-14348 GCA_907164685.1 Colias eurytheme | reverse complement strand
GAAAAATGAAAGGGTTCTATTCCTGAGCATACTCAAGCGTAAGAGAAAAAAAAAGACTCGATTAGTAAAGTATTTCGGTCGCTATCGTGTTAACAAGAAAAAGGATCCGCACATACAGACACACGGACGTCCAAGACAGAACTTTTTTAAACTGTTTTTTAACTAGTTTAAATAACAAAAATGACATCAAAAATATCATGAACGTTAAAAATAGTGTTTTTTCTTAATATGTGTGTGTATGTATTATCTTACAAGTGCAATGTATGATACATAAAGACATTTTAAGTTTAAAAAATCAGATGTTTTGCGCGAAGTGACAGTAGTACCCACCTCAACGCTTCGCTTATGAGGCGTGCAATATCGGTGTAGCGTAAAATGTAAAATAGTTCAAAACAAAGTAACTACTGAAGGACGTAATGAAAGGGATAACTTTCACCCTGGTAGGTAAAAACAAATAAATAAAATAAATCACAAATTATTGTGGTATAACTTAAAAAGCGACTCTGTCTAGCTACGAAAATAATGGCAACACATGACTTATTTTTAACGCTTGTAAGGGCTTTTTGACTACTCTAAAGGTTCATACTCACCCGGCTAGTAGTAGCAACACGGGCGAGCGTAGTTGCGATAAGGCCAGCGCTCCGCGGCGAAGCGTGTGCCGCACGGCCCGCCCGAGACAACGCGCCCGCTTGTTCCGCAACTAGCGAGGGACGACTTGCGCTCACGCTCGCTATTACCTAGAAGGTAGGTTCTAGGTAATGTCACGTTGTAGAGGTGCAAACTGGCAACGCCGCACGCGGTTACTCGTGAGGGAACATCACAGTTAAAAGCGTAAACTGGCAACGCCGCACGCGGCTGCTAGTAATCGAACGCCGTAGCGCGAGTCGCGCTAAGTGATTAGATTAGTGTCGGGCTAAGTGATTAATTTTATGTGTTTTACCTTAACAATGTTGGGGAATTATGTAAGAAAAAAGAAAATAACTAAATTGTAGTAAGACATAAATTTTGAAAAACAGTACTTTTTAAATAAGATATGTCCATTGCGTTTATAAAATATAAAGAGATGATAAGTTACAAAAAAAATATTGAATTCTCATTGAAAACAAAGACTGGACTGAATGAATGGACAAACAAAAATCTCATAAATACCTGCAGCAAATCCATACACATGCATCCCGGATCGTTCTGCGGTGTGTTATTTGGGCACAAGTATGAAATCAGCTGCGGCACGGCTGTTTTCAAAGCTTCCGGTCGTCTTGCGGCTATTTGCTCAAACAGTGCGAATAGAGAACTCTTCTCTACGGGTTCTGCGTGTGGGAGCAACGCGACAAGCGCGGTCACGTGACCTTCTAAAGGTTCTGGGCACACTTCGTATAAGTTCGTCAGAATTCGACAAAGCGGGTAGTTTCCTAAAATAAATGAAATGTTAATTTTGAACAGGGGGCTGATGTGGTTTAAAAATTTTGAAACTAGCTTTCCGTCTATGACTTCGGTTGCGTGCATTTCTCTTTACGACAGCTAAAACTATTTCCATCATCATTTTAAACACAAAGTTTTTTTTTTATTCTATACTAAAGATGCATACATTATTTCGTCCTCTTTTTAGACCAAATATAGTTTAAAAATTAAAACGTGTAGAGATAATCAGATATCCAACTGTGTAAAGATGGAGCAACATTTTTATTTTTAGGTTATTTTACTTTCAGTTATTTGCACATTTATAATTTTAGTAAGGCATACCTGACATAATAGAGTCCATAATGGTTTGAACATGTGGTTTCAACAACACCGCGTGGTGCACCGCGGCAAGCGAGAGATATCGCGCCATGTGACGTGATATCTCCCGATTGCCCTTGTGCAGGAATTGCACGGCAACTGGTAGGAATAGCTCCATAACTTCCGCGTTGCCACTCGACTCTTTGTCGGATTGTAAGGGGAATGATACCTGAAGAAGAAAAGTGTTTTGTATAGAGAATTTAATGAGGGTAGTTTCCATTTCTAAACGATAAAATCGTTTAACTGCCTGTATATGTGTAGAAGTATAAAGCAAATATTAATGAACAGATTGTACTTTTGCTGCTTAACTAGATAAGGAAAAATGCTGAAGATTCTTTTACATAAATTTATAGAAAAATCATTCAATAATTAAAAATAATATTTTGACTATACACATAAATTTGCAAATCATGTTACAAGGAAAAGCAATAAACATACAAACTTCCTCACAATGAATCACAATTAAATACACAACTTACCAACACTATACACGCAATAATATCGGAAGCTATTTTAGCGTGCGGCGGATCGTCATCTCGCAAATGACCCACGGGCATCAAGTTATGGTGAAGGCACGACTCAAGTAACGCCACTAGAGCGCTACAGTACTTCTCCAGAGTGCCTGTCTCTTTGATACATGATGTTACGCGAGTGACGCATATCTCTATGAGTGCCTGGTCACGGTCATTACGGATGTAGTCAGGTCGAGATGAAATCTCTGTTATCTGTTTTAACTGAAACAATTTAATAATTCCTTAGCACTATAATTCTCTAATAGCTGTGCGTCAACAGTTCCACTTGTGGAAAATAATAAAAGGTAAAAACATCAGGCAAGATTGTGGTTAAACGCTTCCCTATCTACTTCAATATATACTTGCATTTCATTAAAAATCTCATCATAGATACTTTAGTTTAGCTGTAAAAACGTAACAGACAAACAGGAAGACTTGCATTGAAAATATTAATATGTATATACAAAATAATTAACATTTGTGTGTTGAAATGCCTTATCCTATTATATAATGTATATATCCCATATTACATAATGTTATTTATAACTTAAAACATTGCATATTTTTATCATTTATCATAACCATTTGAGACATAAACATATAACATGCATTTTGTCACCATTCAAGCATTTAACTGTGGTATGACAACAACAGCAGTGGTTCTATAACAACTTATTTCCTATCAATTTTCCATTAACTTGATAGTATAATATACTTATTGATTAAATTATTTTTTTCAGGTTTGTAGTCCCAAATTAACCCATTGAGCCCCGAACGGCCCGATCGGGCCACGACACAATAGATTTTCTATTGTGTCTGTGATTCCGGGGCCTGAGTTATTAATGAGAATATTAAATAAAGAATTATACCTATATCATTTACAAAAAATAGGGAAAGACCCGCTACTAAAAAACATGCTGCTATCATCATGTCTCAAAACATGTATTATATGTTTAATATTCATGTATTAGATTACACATTGATCTAGTTCTCCAGTGAACCATTGCAGTATGTTTAAATCAAGCACAAACACAAATGATATAAACATGCAGACATTTACAAGTTACAAATTAATTTGAATTCATTAAAATGCATGAGTTGTGTGATGTGGTAATACTGATTGTAGTTTTTATAATGTTTTAAATTTTTTGTACAATGTTTATGATCAAAACATATGGATACTTCAATTTGAACTAACATGCATCAAAACCAAATAAGAAATATTCCAACAGGTAATAGAGTGGATATTTACAAGGCTACTTTCACTTGAATGCATATATATGCAGAGATTGCAGTTAATTCTATATTGCATAAATAATCAAAACAAGCGCAGATATTTTATTTTTATCCACGTAAGCCTACAATAGCTATATATCTTTGTATATGTCAATGTTGTCGTGAAAAAGTTTGCAAAATACTTACGACTTCATTTATATCGTTCACAATATCTGAGTCAGGGATTGCAAAAATGTCCCCCGCCCGGGTCAGGTCGCGCTCGGTGAGCACGTGCTTCAGCAATTCGTGCATACTGCTGTCTCAATAACAACTTGGAATCACAAAATGCACACAATCCACAACAACAACTGACTCGACACATCAACACCGCCTACTCAAAACTAGTTTTGAAGATTTTACAACATGTTTCAAATTATGCATAATTGTAAATGACATAAATAGAAATCGCAATCGATTTCTAACTGAAAAATAAAACAACAAAATCAAAGAAGCGAAAGTTTCAGTAAATATAGACCTTTCGATTTGTTCCGAATTCCGATCAATTCCGATTCCCGAAATTACAAGTTGACTGACTGTTCATACTTCATATGTCAATCGGTCAATGATCAGTAAATCGGATAATCATATTCACATTTCAATCAATAGATTTGATGTACAGAAATTATCGCCTATATTCATTGATACCTCATAATATCTATAGAATGAGAAAATTTTTATTTTTTTAACCCTTATTACGAAACCTAGGTAACTATTGTGTTTTATTTTTAATACTGTGACAATTTATGATTTTATTCCCTAATGCTCCAATCTCCATCAATTTGTGCATTGTTGTCAACGTCATAAATCACCTGTTCTGCAAATAAAAAACAAACTTTGAATTTAATAGTTAACTATATTTAAGGATTTTTAGGACCATAATATTAAAATCACATTTTGAGAAAAAATTATAAACTACCATAATATCATGCCTGTTCCATGTAAAACAGGCTGTGGCAAAAATGCTATGCTAAAGGTAACCTCAATTTATGAATATTTGTAAACATATTTCTATGAATGTTTGTAATATTATTAAAATAATAACTCACTATTCTAGCGGCCAAAAACTGGAGATGCATTGTGCAAAGAGTGTTTCTTTTGGGCGTTCGAGACAGAAATCCATTTCACGATTACAAAAGGCGAATTGTTCAAACGCGGAGATTCCGTCGCTATCGCCGCTTCAGGTGGTAAAGATTCCACAGTTCTTGCTCATGTGCTCAAAACGTTAAATAAGCGTTATGACTATGGCCTCGATCTCATGCTATTATCCATAGATGAAGGAATAACTGGATATCGAGATGATAGCCTCGAAACTGTAAAGCGCAATAGAGACGACTATGAGATGAATTTAAAGATACTTTCGTACAAAGATCTGTATGGTTGGACGATGGATGAAATAGTCGCTCAAATAGGACGTAAGAATAATTGTACTTTCTGTGGTGTGTTTCGAAGACAGGCGTTGGATAGAGGGGCTGCTATGCTGAATGTTAAATGTATAGCAACAGGCCATAATGCGGATGATATTGCAGAAACTGTGCTTATGAATGTGTTACGAGGGGATATAGCAAGGTTGAAAAGGTGCACAGCTATTTCTACGGTAAGGTTGAGTTTTTATAATGATTCAAATCTATCATCATTCTCTTATGAAATATTGTGTTATTTTATATAATTAGAATATTAAATTTAAAAAAAACATTGTAGATTATTTTTTTGAATTTTAATTTTTTTATTAGGGTAGTGAAGGTACAATACCTCGAGTGAAACCCTTAAAATACACATATGAAAAAGAAATAGTAATGTATGCACATTACAAGAAGTTGGTATATTTTTCTACCGAGTGTATTTTTGCACCAAATGCATACAGAGGCCATGCAAGAGCATTGCTAAAGGATTTGGAAAAGATCAGACCATCTTGTATTATGGACATCATATATTCAGGTAAGTAAAATATAGTCTAATTAATAAAGAACAATAAAAAATGTGATATATCAGAAAAAAATTGCTTAAGGCTGCAGTCTAGCAAAATTGCGTTTTCAACAAGTTATTTGACAATTTTTTCCCGGCTAATGAAATGATAAACTGAATTTTTTTTTCTTGTTTATCAATTAGTGTTATATACGCAATGCGCGTGAATTTTTTCACATTTATAAAGTTACTTTATGTTACCTTAATCAGGCCTTCAAGATAAGTCTCTTTCCCCCAAAGACATTTCGAGCTAAGTTTGTGCACTCACTACGTTGCAACCGATTACAATTTACACAATCTGATCAGCGCATTATTATCCTTATATAGTCGTTATTAAAAACTGCTGAATACAATTGCCGAAAAACTTATGATTTTCTTAATTAGAACGTTATAAATTCATTAAATTTCCCATTTTTTGCCTTACAAAATCTATTGATAAATACTGCTAAAAGTTATTTTTTCCATTAATTTATTCGAGTTGGTTGAAGACCAATGAGTATTAATCCTTTAAAAATTTTTTTTTGTGAATTTTGATAATTCTTTAAATATTAAAAAAATATTTAAAATAATTAGGAAAAATCCTAGCGAATTTCTTTAGTCGCGCTCCTTGGGCCGGAGCGTTCTGACGTGTGCTCTACGCTCGATTTTCCTTCATACCGAAGTGAAAGTTGCTCTACTTCATTAAATTTAATATTTTTATTAACTGATTATTTTTATCTTAGTTTTGTGCAAATATTCGTATTTTTAAACATTTGATTTCGATATGGAAAATAAACGAAAAAAATACGCGTGTAACTACTAGAAAAAAAATTATCTTCGAACATAAAGTTAATGAAACCAAATAGATTGCAAAGGTGATTGGCAACAATTTCTTTATTTTACGGGGTGTCAGTAAAGGGATGTATATTTCTTTAAAACTAAAGTAAGCTCATAAATTTTCTTATAATATAATTTTTTTGAAGTTCCAAAAATGTTTATTTTTCGTTTGAGAAATACGAAATATAATATAAACTTGTATTGAGAACTTGAACTTCCCAAGTTCATCCGGGGAAATCCCCATACGGGGAAAATGATTTGTTTACTCCAAAATTGATCCGAGGTGTTTTAATTTTTTCTTCTAGTCATTTTCAATGTAGCGGCATGTTGTTTGATTATTAATTTTGTAACTTAAATACAGGATGTTGGTTTTATATTCTGATCTTACAGACGCGCTGACAAATTTAGTCCGCCATTTCTAGTTTAGTCTACCAACTCTAAGTACCAATATTAAAACGAATGGATTATCATCACATCATCAAAACTCAGATGTAATGGAAGATCACAATAACATAGAAAATTCAGTGGGTGTTGAGAACTAAACAAACAGAAGTAACAGAGACGCGAAGAATAAATAAAAACCGGCCAAGTGCGAGTCGGGCTCGCGCACAAAGGGTTCCGTAGCAGCAAATATAATAAATTACAGTTAAATCAACCTATCTCAAAAACTATAAGAGATACTTTGATCAAACCAAAAATCGTTGAAAGAGTTAATTAGCATGCATCACCTCTATTTTTTTTAGAATTTTATACCCCGTAGTTATAAAAATAGAGGGGGGGGGGACATACTTTTTACGACTTTGAGAGCTGATATCTCAAAAACCGTTCACTTTAAGAAAAATGTTTTTTAGAAAACTTTATATCATTTTAAAAGACCTTTCCATTGATACCCCACACGGGTATGTACATCGAAAAAAAAAATTTCATCCCTCAGTTACATGTATGGGGGGCCCCACCCCCAATTCTTTTTTTTACTATTTAGTGTCATATTTTTGTAGCGGTTCATACAACACATATTCCCATCAAATTTCATCACTGTAGTACTTATAGTTTCCGAGTAAATCGGCTGTGACAGACGGACAGACGGACAGACGGACATGACGAAACTATAAGGGTTCCGTTTTTGCCATTTTGGCTACGGAACCCTAAAAAAGAGGACGAAAACGATAATTCGTTGATGCTTTCCCTTTTCGACGTTTTGTTAGGGTACATCACCAATCTGCAAAAAACAAAACTGATGATTCCCAATTGCTGATTAAAAGTGAAAAACAAATAATCGACAACAGTGGTGAAAATTTGCTGATCACAATGAAACATCCTTCAGTGGTAGCAGATTTACTCATTTCAAATGTATCGGTGAACAGCGTAAAGGAGAGGAGGACAGGAAAACATTATGAATGTGGATGGTGGATTGTATACAGGGTGTAATCGATAAGTATGTGCAGGCGATTATGACGTTATCATTGCAGGTATCAAAAAACTTAAAACTGATATCGAAATTACTTTACCTAATGAGCAAAATGACAATAATAACTTTTTAAAAGTATAACGAGAAATATCTAAAAAATTTACTTTATACACTCCCATATCAAAAAGGGAAAATGGGACTAGTAGAAGTTAAATGTCTAATTCCGGCAAAAGACATGAATGCGGAAGATGCGGTTAAAAAAAATTTAATATTTGAAATACAATGCAAAAAATAACACTTTTGTCATAGATAAGAATCATGACTATTTTTTCCAAATTCAGGGACAACTAAACGTTGCAGAAGCAGAAGTCTGCTTATTTGCTGTTTGGACTGGAGTGAATAATTCGTAAAAATAGAATATATAAAAAAAGTATGTAACGTTTAGGCAAAATAAAATGATGGACCATTATCAAGATTTTACATGAATTGCCTACTGTCAGAATTGATTGATTCGAGACTTCAGCATTCGATGCCCATCAAGGACCCATCCTATATCATTCAAGCGATTGAAAAAAAAGAGATAAATCCAGTGCAACCGATAAAGCATCAGAATGCTAGCAAAAGATTTATTAGTTTTTTTATCAATATAAATCTATATATTACACATAATATAATAAATCTGTAGAAGACGCGAAGACTGACATCCGCGCGGACGGAGTCGCGGGCGGAAGCTAGTCAGAAATAAATATCTTTTGTTTTCATTTGCGTATTTTTCTATTTTATAATTTTTTAACACAAACATTACAATTTTTTATTATATACAAAATTTGTTTATCCGTTTTATTAGTTAAACTGAACAACTTTCACTAAGAAACTTAGGTCGAAAAAAATGTATAGAGTTATATGCATTTTGTATGGAAAGCTTATTTTTTTTATATTTCGTCCAAATTTCTTTGTAAAAGTTGATCAGTTATATAAACATGAAGTTGAAGATATCAATAGAAAGTATTCGCAAATTTTGTGTACTGATAAAAAAAAATCACCCGGTGTAATTTTCACGAAAATTGTTTCAAATTGTCATTTTTGGTACTTATTACGAATATTAAATTATGCATACGAATGATTTAATTTTTAAAAATTAAGTGGAGCAACTTTCCCTTAGTACATTTGTATTATTTACATATAGGATGACAGGATGCATTTGTTTGCACTACTAGACCAAGCCCTTAATGTAACTTATGTATTTACTATAAATTCTATAACTTTGTCTGATTGGCAGTTAATAAAATATATTTTAATTAATATGAATTTAGTATAAAACAAAAACAACAATGACTGACCTTTATGATTCACATGTACAAATGTAATGACTGCCCACAAGAAACTAAAATCTATGTTTAACTTATTAAAATATTTTATTTTTCAGGTGAAACAATGTTAGTTAAAGAGGAGGTCTCCCTTCCATCACAGAGAGTGTGTTCCAGGTGTAATTTTGTGTCCTCCCAGGAAGTGTGTAAGGCTTGCGTTTTGTTAGAAGGCCTGAACAAAGGACTGCCCAAACTTGGCATCGGAAAAAGTTCAAAAGCAAAGAAAATGCTAGAAGATTATAACGCAAGACAGAAATTGGCGGCAGAAATTGACGAAATGAATGAGGACTTTAAGAAAAACAACTGTGTGTCTAAGGGAAAAGTGTGTAAAAGTGGTTGCAATAGAAATAGTGACGTAAAATCAACACATAGCGATGCATGTAGTAGTAACTGTGGTTGTGCTTCAAAGGACTTAGTGTTACCAGAAAATCCAAAAATTAATAAGCTATTACAAGAGTATGGTTTGCCAGATTCCAAAGACGTAAATAATGTAACGTCAAATGGAAAAGATTTAAGTGATTCGGAAAATGATGAAAATATTTTATTAGAAGAAAATACATGTGCAGGCGCTTGTGGTAATGGTTTAAGTATAGCATTTTGACCCTAATGTGCACATAAATAATTATTTTGTACATATATATTTACATTATTATTTGTATATCTATTGTAAATAAAAATCATTTATTTTAAATTACACACTTTATTCCATCACAATAACGTTTAAATGCTAGGCATTGTTAGTTTTCTAATAGAAATAAATATCTTATATATTAATAGCACTATAATACAGAGCACAATATTTAAAATCTTGAGTACTTTAGTGTTATTCCAAATACATAATATCTTGAGCTTCCAACTGATTGTGAACTTCACAAAATTAATAACATTTCTTTTAAAGTTAAAATTGCATTGAAATCTTGGATGAATCGTCATCTATACAGTTAATTACAAGATTTTTAGTTAAATCAAATGCATAAAATAAATGATATTTGTCTATGTTATAAAAGCTGGTGCACGAGACTCTATCCTCTCCCTGCAAATTGGGCAGTTGTCGCGAATATTTTCCGAACAGTCTTCACAAAGGCACACATGTCCACATGGCAACAATATTATCTGAAAAAAAGATAATATTTCTCAGTTAACACTTGTACTTTATTGTTCTAAAGTAGACTACAGATACTTTTTAAAGTCATCCAAAGACTAGATCCTAAGGCTAGATTAAACATCAAGATAAAATCCCTCAAGTATTTATTACAAAAACCACTTTTCATATTGTGAAACCTTCACGTATGCGAATGCGAAAAAATATAACCAACCTCCTTGGAACAACCCTGAAAAAAAAAAGAATAAATATCGCGCCAACCAACCTCTTTAGGATTATCTGTGCACACGACACACAGCTGCACGTCACTAAGCCCCTTGTCCCTGTTCTGTGCTCTGCATTCTCTCCTCCCAGCTGCCAATTGCCGCTTCATGCTGTCCTATTACACTACACACGTCTTCTCTTTATATAGTTACCTCATCATTGGCAACCTAAACGACTATTAAAAAAGAAACACCAACCCTGAAAAAAAAAGAAAACAAATCGCGCCAACCAACCTCTTTAGGATTATCTGTGCACACGACACACAGTTGCACGTCACTAAGCCCCTTATCTCTATTTTGCGCTCTCCGTTCTCTCCTCCCGGCTGCCAATTGCCGCTTCATACTATCTTCAGCGGCGCGTCGTTTGCGCCGTTTCATGTATTTGTAAGCTATCCGACCGGACGCGACGGCGGCTACCGTTCCAAATACCACTATTAGCACCCTGTTGATTAGTATGTTGAGTTTAATAACGAATTTGACAAAAAAAAATAGCGTATTTAATGTTAAAGTTGCATTTCTGTTGTACTTTTCGCTTATTGTCGTATTATTTTTTTACTTTATCAAGCTGAAATGGAATAATGCAAAACAGTAAACAATTGCAAGATACGACGTATATAATTATCAAAAATGAAAATTGATCTATGAAATATCAGGGAGTCCGTAATATAAAATACATAATAAACACAAAAAAACTTCATATGAAATTTTAAAACAATAAAACTTACTTTTTAAATAATATAAGACACAATTTAAATGCCCTTTTGGCTTTTAAGTAACATTGTGTGAAGCACTAAACGTAAACATGTATATAGTTGAAAAATAAAAGTACAATGGTCAAGAAGTTACATCATGAATAATGCATTAATTCAGATTTCAGACAAACAAATTAGCTTTGAAAAATAATGAATTGTTTTGTTTTATATTTATTGATATACAAAAAATTAAAGAAGAGCATATTTATATCACTGAACATTATTATTTACCATGGGGGGCACGAGTATTTCGCCTTGCGGCGGCGTTGTTTTTATTATTATTGATTCCTCATATTATAATATTAGTTCTTCATTATATTATTTTATTTTAGTTCCTCAACCTTTACCTCAACAAATCTCTAGAACTGGCCAACCGCTTCAACAAGCTAGATTTGGTCGCTGTCGTCAAATATAACGGCAGACCGTCTTTCGGCGGTTGTATTTTCAGTCCCGAGCTGTTTCTGCTGAGTTCTCCAATCGCCGTGATATAGGAACCGTCACGTAACATCTCTTCCATGGTTTGGAGACCTCGCTGACGAACACCAGAAAAGAATCCCCATACATGATCTATGACCCCTGGTGACATGGGCTCAAACTTGTCCGATATAACATCAAGGTCTGAAAGAATTTTAAATATTTTAATTACTCCATCCTGTACTTCATCATATCATCATATCAATCATGTACTTAAATAATTTATTGCATATTAAATAGGTGAATTAAAAAAAAAGTAAAGTTTTATATCTCACAATGAAATATTTCTATTCAATGTATTGTTTATATCCAAACTAGCTTACCGCCCGCGGCTTCACCCGCTTTGTCTAGAACCTAATAAATTATTTACTAAAACCTTCCTCTTGAATCACTATCTACTAAAAAAACCGCATCAAAATCCGTTGCGTAGTTTTAAAGATTTCAGCATACAATGGGACATAGGGACAGAGAAGGCGACTTTGTTTTATACTATGTGGTTGGATAAATTTTTATGAAACCTACAGAAAGCAACACAATGGATCAATGATATGAATTTAATTTATGTAGACTTATTTTTTAGACACTTTAAATACATATAAAGACAAATAATCACCCAATAATTCCGCAGCCAAGGCGTCAACAATTTCAATGCTATGTTTCCCATTTGTGAGCACAAACGGTGTCGCATTACACACCTCGTGGATAGTGCGTGTCTGATCTGACCAGAAACCAGCTGACGTTCTGGCTATCACATGCTCTTTTATTGTCAACCTGACGATAGAGTTAAAATTTAAATAAATATTTTCAGGACAATTTTCACATGGCACAATCTGATCCGATACTAAGCTTTCGCTTGTGTTATGGAAACCAAATGGCTGCAAACATACATAGATAATTTTTTAATGAATACTTATATAAATAATTAACACTCAGACAGCAAATAACTTTGTCCATCACACAAATATTTGCATGGAAGGCAAGGTCACTACCAACTAAGCCAACCGGTCTGTCAATTTAACCATATACATTAAATTGCATGTATATGAATCGGCTTATATATTGCGTATTTATTATTAGAAAAAAACTATGATGTAGAAGCTTCCAATAAGTTGTACTTATTAAAAAAATATTCTTATATGCCGAAATCATAAACAATTTAACCCATTGAGCCCCGAACGGTCCACGACACAATAGATTTTCTATTGTGTCTGTGATTCCGGGGCCTGAGTTATTACAACAACTTCATGAAAATGTTTATTGAACACAACCATATTTATGAAACAAGAAAAATACTGTACCTTTGTATTACACCAGTGACAGACTGATTATAATTACTAGTTATTGGGTTGCCAAGTGGTTTTATAAGCCCTCTTATCACAACATAGGGTATCACACAATTTGGGTATTTGTTTATCTCTTTCTGAAGATTTGTATCTATGTCCAACACTGGTGCTGTCTGAAATAATAAGTATTTTCTATAAAATACTGTTACATGATTTTTATTAGCTCTTAATCTAAACTTATGAATATTTATCAGATTAAAATATTCGGTTGTAGGATGGATTTTTATACTCCATTGTCATAGTGTTTTTTTTTTTGTTTAAGAATTTAGGTAGGCTAACATCTTTTAAATAAAAAATAATTACCTGTAGCGCGTTTAGTATGTGTTTACATTTGCTCAGCTGCTTTACACAAAATCCCAATATTAAAGAGTCTATACTTAATACAATAGCTTCCGCAATTACTTCCGAAAGAAAATCCATTTTAATGTAAGCTTTGTTTTACTTTAGAAACATAAAATTTTGATTAATGCTTCTCTTGTTTATTATTTAGAGTATTCACATTTTAGGAGTGATCACTGTTATCTAATTAATAAAATAACCATGAAATAACCTCAATTTGTAATGGTAAAATTAAAATATTTGTTTGACAATAATTGACATTGTTTTGACTTTTGACTGTAGGTAACTCGGGTGCTCGGGTAGGTAGTTTGAAAAGTTTTGAAAATTCTGACTATGACACTTTAGGCCGGCCGCACATCGTAAGAATTTTTCTGTCAGGAAATTTCTGATGCCCGCCGGACGCACTCTTTAGGGTGCACTCACACACATCAGTCACCGTCACGGCACGTCACCGGACAGGATTAAAAAAAAATATGTATCAATAGTTCTAGTATGACTCTGTTCCCACACGACAGTCGCCGGCACGAAATCTATCAGTGACGTCACCGGTCAGGCACGTCAAATAATCTTTCCATACATGTATCATACTTTTATCCCCACTCACCCGGTGCCGTCACGTCTCAGTTCAGTCAGCGTCGTGCTACCGTCAATTGCTACATGTTCTCTAGCGTGACACACGTCTAATCACTGACTAACCTGATGTATGTGTTCAATGATTCAGTCAAACCGGCGACGTGACTGACGGACAACATGACGGTGACTGGTGTTTGTGGATACGTACACAAACCGTCACCGATCAGTCATCGGTGACTTGACGGTGACTGATGTGTGTGAGTGCACCCTTACATAGGTAGAGTGGTAGAGATTGTCTAATCTAAAAATGAACGCCCCTCCACTAAACTTAATTGTTTCAATGTGTGAGGACAAATAATTATTGAACCACTTTATATGTGTGCGCG
>CAJQZN010033884.1:0-11308 GCA_907164685.1 Colias eurytheme | reverse complement strand
GCTTCGAGTTGCCAAACAACATGAGTAATAAATTGTTTACAAAAAAAACAAGTTTTCCATTTTTCTGTATGAGTAGACAGAACTTCAAAACGCCACCTGCTACGGTTTATATTATGAACGATTGTTATAAAAATAAAAGTTATATTTGTTGGTGTAAACTATTTTATTGATCAATAATTTTGGAATTTAAAATTGTCAACATTGATTACAATAAAACGCAGTTTTATTTTATTACACTATTGTTTTTTTTATCAAAACATGTATTTGAAGTACCATATAATATTATGCTGATCCAAGCATTTTCACTCAAAACTTATATCACTAATGATTTGTAAAAGTAAATTATTTCAATATACATTTCATAACCAACATGTAAGAATAATTATTATTATTCCTACCTACAACAACAAACCTAAAACACTATTTACTATGGGAAAATAACCAGGAAGGTGAAAAACATATTATTATTTACGATTTCGACGCACTCGACTTTTAGTAAAATATAGTAGGGAAACATAATATTATGGTTTTGATTTTTGCTACTAGTATAAGAAAACTGCGTGTTCAAACTACTTGTTTGTCTGTCTGAAAATTCGGAAGTACTTTGGTAGTTTACCGATTTATAATAATATTGTATATATCGTTGTTTAAAAAATATTCAATCACAATAAAATATGATATATGTACTGATTTATCACTGGTTTCAGTGATGAACTGATGAGTCAATTATAGCCACTATACTTTCGTCATACGTGTGTATGATTGATGTGATTTGCAACGTGGTGATATTTCAGAAAAATCACGGGTCAAATTGTCCCACCGAAAATATAACTGCGTTATAAGAATAACTATACCTACGATAAATTATACATAATACAATATAGTATGATATAGTCTCAAATGCATACTAGTGAAATATTTTATTTGAATCAATAAAATAAAAAAATAAATAAAAAATAATAATAATACAAAAATAAATTCACAACACAAGAAAATCCGCGCGCAAATCATAGCGCGTGACAATGAAATCAAGAACTTTCGAGCCGACGCGGACGACGAAGGAGCCTAACAAAAGTACCTACAATCATAGGCGGCTCGTGACAAAATTGTATGGCCGTGTTCACTTGAAATAAAACAACGAAAATAGGTACCTACAATAGCGTTAGCAGTACAAAAAAAATGAGCACCACATTATAAATGTCTATTTATACACTAAAAATTATAGAGTATTTCAAAACGAATTCAATTATTATTTAGCAACTAGCTGTGCCCGCGACTTCGTCCGCGTGGAATAGTGACTGCATAGTAGGTGACTACTTAACTTTTATTGAATAAACACGTACCTACTACCATAAATAATTAAAAGTACTGTTAGTAAAATTAATTACTAAACTGAGCTAAAAAATAAAAAATAAATGCCTAGTTAATTTTCTACGTAAAATTTATTTTAAATTATGTCATATTATTTTTAGGCACCAGGAGGGAAGGGAGCAAATTTATTTTTCTTCCTTCCTCGTATGGATGTTTTTGACAATATATTATCATGCAGCAACTGAGCGCCGAGACAAACTTCAAAACGCAAAGGAATAGAATCCGCTATCGATACTAATTGACATAAGCGTATGATGTTTTGCTAAGGATTTGTTCACCCTACCAACGACGACGACGACCACGAACAAAATTTTCATCCAGTCGCAATTTAACAAAATTGTGCAAAACACAATTAGAATAAAATATTAAAATTTCCTGTCGTTCTGGTGCTTGGAATTTTTTTTTGAGATCAATGAATGAAAAAATAGATTTTTCGTAGAAACGATAAAATTATCTATAAAAAACTTCAAATACATTGTTTTCTAGGAGCCACCGTTTCTACGAAAAATCTATTTTTTCATTCGTTGATCTCAAAAATAAAAATTCCAATCACCAGAACGACAGGAAATTTTAATAATTTATTTTTAATTGTGTTTAGCACAATTTTGTTAAATTACGACTGGATGAAAATTTTGTTCGTGGTCGTCGTCGTCGTTGGTAAGGTGAACAAATCCTTAGCAAAACATCATACGCTTATGACAATAATTAGTATCGATAGCGGATTCTATTCCTTTGCGTTTTGACGTTTGTCTCAGCGCTCAGATCTTTCCTGTCTCACGCCTGTAGTAACTAAACCGTTTAGACCGTGCAATAAAAATTAAATTAAAAAAAAAACTAACGCAACGAAGAAAAGTGCATAGAAAAAGGAATAAATAATTTAACAAACTTCCCGAAGATCTTTAAAAATAAATACCATTTTAAATATTTATAAAAATAAAAATGTTGTGTTGTTTTATGAAACCACGGTAAAAGTGAAACTTAGGCACAAAATTATCGTATTTGTACGATAATAATTATCGTACGGTTCCGAACACTGCTTTATACCTACTCGGCAGCCGACCGTCACGCGACATGCGCTACACAGACCAAAAAGTTTGAGACGATGTAATAAAAGTTTCACTTTAAAAAAACAAAGTTATCGGGGCTGCCATACCATCATTATCATATCATATACAATTATATTTTTTTTATAATGGTACTTAATTTTAAAGATCGTCGGGAAGTTTGTAAAATTATTATTTATTCCTTTTCCTTCGTTGCGTTGGGTTTTTCTTTTTAATTTTTAAATTTTTAACTTCGGTTTCTTATTTTCATGTGATATTTTCAAGTGAGTTTTTGACCTCTACCTCCATATTAGAAAGAAAAAGAAAGAAAGAAAAGAAATTTATTGCCAAAAAAAAACACAGCCAAACACATTATAAAATTTATCTTACAATTAGGCAAACGAAGACAGCCTCAGCAAAATGCTGCACAAAAGCAGCGCTGATTTTCAGGCTGTACCGGCGATTGCGGTTAGATTACATTCCTACATCATATTGATATCTATAAGTTTGTTGCTCCTTGACATCTTTTAAGTTGGGCCGTAACCGTGCACAAATTGTAATGGATCACAGTGGCAAAAGATGTGGTATCTTTAGGAAAAAAAAATTGCCAAGAGCCAGGCCTATGTGGCTTTGAGTAGAATTCAAAATTTCCAGGGTGTGGCTATCCTCCCGCTCCCATATCCCCCTCTTCTTTCACAGACTTTCAACCCTTCTCTTTCCACACCTAGTAAATGGCAGAACCGATTTTGATGTAAACCATATTATCTAATTATACCTATATGTATTATGTACACGTCATATCCTGTCGTTTGATGCTCCATTTGGTTTATTTATCTAATCACTGTCACCCCTAAATGTAATAAACGGATGAACCGATTTCGATAAAACACGTTGCTCTTTTATATTTTGATATGCCGCTTGAGTATATTATTTGATCACATTCGATTACTGTTCATTCCCACTTTTACCGCTGTATTCTGTAATCTGATAAATGGATAATCCGAATTGGATAAAAATATAACTAATATTTTTTCCCACATTCCCACTTTTACCTCTATATACCTAGGTATAATAAATGGATGAACCGATTTTGATACACTTTATCTAAGAACCAGCGTCGGAAAATATGCTGCCTAACACGCATCTAATTCGTATTACCTGTTAGCGAGCTACGGTGGCACAAACAGACACACATAGCGGTCAAACACTTATCACCCATCTTTTTGCGTCGGGGGTTAAAAATATAATACGACATAATTTAAAGGACATTTTATGTATAAAATTTACCTAGAAGTAAGCATAATTCTAATTTGACCCCTCCCCCTACTACCTCAGCTTACCCCCCCACCCTTGGGGACTTTCGATATGATCACCTGGACATTTATAAGGAAAAACTGTAGCGTATAACAGATAACTTACGTTTTATCGTACACTGTATAGTGTACAATAGAATGCCTTAGCAAATGTTCGCCGTGAATACTTAAATGGTCATAACTTTTTTATTTACGAACCGATTAACATGAAATAAACACTAAATGTTAAATGAAGATTACCACAATATATTTATGAAAATCGCATCTAAATCGAATAAGCCGTTTCTGAGATTAGCGTGCACAAACATACAGACAAACAGACAAAAAAATTTTTATCTACAGTTTTGGGTTTGGGATCGATTTAATAATAACCCCTGTTATTTTTTTTTACATATTTTTAATGTACAGACATCACTTTTCTAGAATTTTATTATATGTATTGATTGACCACGCGCAAGGTTACTAATTTCCACTACATCCTCACGCAAATCGTCAATTTTTATGAACATTGAATCTGTAAATAAAAAAAAAATCAAAAGATAAGTACCTAATTTTATTAAAAAGCTACTAACAAATAAAGTTTTATCAAGAACTAAAGTGACCTTCTTTGGGCGTATAATATAGTCTTGTAAAAGTTATACCTACATAAAATAAAATTTCATCATTTTCTTATTTTGTCATAACTTTAACTAATTAAAAACATGAGTATAACTATTTAATTATAATAAACAATAAATATAAAAGCTACAACTTACCTTTTGTGGGAACGCAAGAAGGCGAAAATTAAAAAATAGCCGAAGATTTTTAAAAATGTAACCAATGAACACAATCACTGTTATCTACTATTACCCAAAAAGAGAATACAAATACTACGTCTATTACCTATATAACTGTAATGGTGTCTTGTTTGACATCAAATAATAAACATCTACCCTCACTTATAAAAATTTAGTATATTCACATGAAATATAAGCGCACCTGAAATGGACTCTGGGAAGATATGAATTATTTAACTTTAAAAAAAAAAACAACCTCACCAACATCATAATTCATAATATTTAAATTATGAATTTCCAAGGAGCGTTAATATTATGTAAATTGATTTAATTTTAATGAAATCTCATAGATGGCGCTGTTTTAAATTTGTCTTTATACTACTAAGATTCATTATACTGTTTCTCTGCCAAAATTACTTAAATGATGTAGTTTTTATAGTGTAAAGGTAGACAATAGCATGGCTTACTCAAAAACAACATTTAAACATGAGTCTTTATATTGTACGCTGTCGTAGTACACGGAATACGTAAGAAAAATAAAGGTTCACAGCTCCTCCCCCGAAGGTGATAGCATGATAATATGTATATAACAGCCTGACCCGACCTGTTAGTAATATTCATGCAAAATTTGAAGTAAATCCGTGCAGTACTTTCTGAGATTAGCCTGGACAAACATACAGACAAACAGACAAACAGACAAACCGACAAACAGACAAACAGACAAAAATTCTAAAAACTATGTTTTTGGCTTCTATATCGATTATAGATCATGGATTATGTATTCTTTTAAAAAAATATTCAATGTACAGTTTTGACTTTCCTACGATTTTATTATATGTATAGATAATTAGAAAATCCCCGAATTTGCATTCGTGATCGTATTCATAGTGTTTGTCTACACTAATATTATAAAGAGGAAAACTTTGTTTGTTTGTTTGATTGTAATGAATAGGCTCATAAACTACTGGACATTTTACCAATGTTTGCAAGTTTGTGATTACTTTGATAGTTTACCGATTTATAATAATTGTATACTTATATCATTGTTTAAAAATATTCAAACACAATATGATATAGGTACTGATTTATCACTGGTTTCAGTGATGAACTGATGAGTCAATGTTAGCCACAATACTAATCACTTTCGTCATACATGTGTATGAACTATGATTGATGTGATTTGCAATGTGGTGAAATTTCATAAAAATCACGGGCCAATTTTTTGTTTTGAATCCCACCGAAAATACATATATTACTAATTGCGTTATTAGAATAATTAATTACTATACCCACGATCAATTATTACAATTTACAATATAGTCTCAAATGCATACTAGAGAAACATTGCAATTTGAATCAATTAAAATGCATAGCATACAAAAATAAATTCACAACACAAGAAATTCCGCGCGCAAATCATAGCGCGTGTCAATGAAATCAAGAATGTAATTTTATATCAAGCCGACGAGCGACGACGCCGAACTAAAGTACCTACAGTACCATTTACCTTCAGTGTACAATACAGTTTACAGACCTACGACGGACGAACAATAATGAGTAATAAATAAAAAAAACATAGTTTCTAAGGTCATTAGTTTTATTTTATTTTATTGTTATTTTCTTTGAACGATTGGAAATGAAATTACTCAATTTTTACACAGAACTTTGATTTATTAGAATTATGCTCATTATGCATAAGATAACGAACGCGAATGCACGACATCTAGCGCGTCAATGTCTAAACATCGCCTTTCGTTTAGACATTGACGCGCTAGATCTGTAATAAGTATATAGTCTATGCGCTAGATGTCGTGCTTTATGTCGTGTTTCGCTTGGCAAAAGTCACGCACACAGAAGTGTCAAATTTTTCCGGTATTTTACTGTTGTTTTTCTAAGTAAATATTGTAAATTATTGATTAAAAAGGTCGAACGCGCACACATTTCATTATAGAGAAGTGATAAAATGATTAGTTTTAAAGAAATAGTGTCTGTGTTAAGTGTTTAGAGGTAATCAAAAATGTATGGAGGGACGGTCGGAACATCAACCTTAACTCAAAGTATTCTCGGAAATTAAGGTTCTTTTTTAATTGAAATAGGTACTTGTGTTTGTCGTTCGTTTCGAGATCCTTCTAAGCTATATACCTACTTGGTGAAAAAGAAGAGCATTTATTATAATATAATTTTTAGTTTATTGGCACCAGCTGCAGTGTGTTTGCTTTCAGAACTATACCTTTGTTGGGAATTATAATTTTAATTTATTACAAGAATAGAGGAAACACAAAATACAATAAGAATCTAACAGAAAGGGTCAATGAAATTGATTTTATGAAAATAGAATTAAATATCATTGACCCTTTCTGTCTTGTATATTTATATAAACATTTAAATATTTATTAATTCACAAAAGAAGAAGAACCTGTCCTATAAACGATGCCAAATTTTTGACCGTCTGCTAATCCATATTCATGTAAACACTATGTCTTAGTTTGCGGCCGTGTTAAAATTTTACTTATTCCATTTTACAAAATTACTTTCTCTTCTGGTACCATTTATTCATCAGAATTAGACATCAGATTACGCAAAACCAGCTAACGCGTGAACGGTTTGTTTATCAAAGCATAACCTTTGCTTGTCAGCACACAATGCCGGGTGACGCCGGGCGAGCATTGTATGTGGGAACAATGTCGCTTCACGGAATTACGCAAATGTTTGACATATTAACACATTAACTTATTTATTATTGAGGTAAGGACGACAGAGTAAATAGCATATAACGGACAACGGTGGTTTTAAGCCTTGGCATGTCCACTGCTTGATTATCTTTCTCAGATTTCCAGTCGGTACTACTAAATATAGGTACCTAGTATTCAATATACAGTATAGTCTGTAATCTGTATCCAACGGCTTTCTGTCACTTTAATCAGGTCATCTGTCCCACGGTCCCATATTTTTAGTTAATCCAATATATTTTTTAGAACCAAACTGAACATCGCTAAGAACAGTAGTGCTCATAAGAACTAAACTTTACAATAGGTATATTGTATAAGTACATTCATCCATATTATATTTTATCACGTTTCCGCGTAATTTCAACGTTTTATAGAAAAATCACATGGTTCAAACAAATACCGTCATGCGCACATGCGTAACCTGTCGGTAGGACTCTTCTCCATTTATTAAAACATATCTACTTATATTTTAATAAGCTGTACCTATGTCATATTCTTGTACCAATGCAGACATTTAAGCATATTATAGACTCTGTATTCCCACGGTCATTATATTTAACTGTGGTATTGCGAACATAATACAATTGTACATTGTAATTTTGGAAATACAGCAGATTCGTCGAAAATATACCTGTATTACATCGCGAAGGTGCAGGATACATTAGAATGAGATTAGATATAAAATATAAATCTCGTGTTTTTAAATAGTTTTATGATATATTATGATTAGACATCGGATTATATGCATTTGCATATTTGCATATGCAAATGCATAAAACTCTCTAATTACGGCGTTAGTGCATATTTTAGCCTTTTTCCCCAATCGTGCATATTTCGTTAAGTAGCGGGAGTTTTGATTGGTCGACTAACCTTTATTAGCCAATCAGAACGCTCAGCGAGTAACAAACCCTATTTTGGCATGGTAAAATGGCAAAAAATTACAAAATGGGCTCCATTTTAAGTAAATTTTGAGCCATTCAAAATAGGGCTAGATTACCCTTTTGAGGCTAAAAACTTAAAACACAGGTTGAATTCCAAAAAAGGGCTAGATTTAGCCCGGAAAGGTCTAAGGTGGCAAGACTGGGCTGGCGGGTGACTAATGTCACAAATTTGCGCTCGAAAATTTGGTAAAAATGCTTAATTTTATATTGGCACAAAAACTATACTTAATTTCAAGAAAATTTCACTGTTTTTTTACAATCTTTGATTTAAATATATAAAAATAATAAAGGTTTTTTGATTTTGTATTGTGCATATTTTAGGCATATCAGTCGTTTTTAGTGCATATTTTGGCCTTTTTAAGTGCATATTTGCATGCATATTTTGGCATTTTGTTAGTGCATATAATCCGATGTCTAATTATGATGTAATAATCGTTAATTTTTTTTCATTGTTTTTTCCTTTGAGTTTGTGTGTGGTAGTTCGACGGCAAGGCTTTTTAACTGGATATTTGCAGTTTTCTATATCACAACGAAATAATAGTTAGGTATTTAGTTAGTAGTTAGTATTCACAAACTCGCCAGATCGATTATTATCTACATTTTACGGTGACAAAAGTAGAACATCTTTAATATGTTTAATTTAATGGTAACTACTAACTAACCTGTTTTTAACTCATTAAGGAAACCGTTATGTCTTTCGGTAAGTGCTTTACTCGTGAGTAATTGGCATTAATTGTTTTAAAAGGTAGGTAGCTCACAATTTTTAGTAGGTAGTACAGAAATAACAAAAAAATGCAACTTAAATAATTAAAAAATGCAATCATTCTTCAATTATTACGCCTTAATATGTAACGTTATATTTTATACCTGATTTATAAATATTGGTGTCCTTATCATAATTGATATTTCCTGAAATTAGTTTCCTTTTTATCCGATAAACTTTATAATCATCATATCAAAATAAAGTGAGGTACTTACCCAAAAAAAATTGCGCGCAAATAACATAATAGGAAGCGTCAATGTCGACTTAATTAGGAAATATACAAAAGTACGCATATCATCACCTTATTATTATAATAATATTTCGTTGGATCAAAATTCCGCAAATTAGGTACTTCCTACGATAAATAGCGTTTCAATTTTGTATTTAGGAAATTTCCCGCGCTTTTTACGTCATAGACAATGACTATGACGTAGTGTCAATGAAGAAAAATCTGACGAATGCAGTTCGAAAAAAGGTTTATTTACATTTACTACTTACTTGATATGGCTTTTATAATAACCACAGATTAACATATCGATAAAGTCGATAATTATTTGCCAGATTTTCTACATGCTCATTCTTAAAAAATCTGTGCAATTGCGATAATATCACTATCACTATCACTACATAGTATAAAACAAAGTCGCTTTCTCTGTCCCTATTTCCCTATGTCCCTTTGTATGCTTAAATCTTTAAAACTACGCAACGGATTTTGATGCGGTTTTTTTAATAGATAGAGTGATTCAAGAGGAAGGTTTTAGTATATAATTTATTAGGTTTTAGACAAAGCGGGCGAAGCCGCGGGCGGTAAGCTAGTTATTTTTAAATCGAACAATTAGTAAACCCTATTTATTTTTGATCCCGGGATATACTATGTCTATTGCAATGGTAGGTATGATTTATGCAAAACATATTCAAATATTTTTTTTTGAAAATATTAAAAGTAGGTATTATAAATATTAGAGCTGATTAATGAGTTTATCAAATATCAAAGGTGTCAACTTTGAATAAAAAAAGTGCATTTTTTACGATGGTAAATACAAAATTATAATTTTTAAAACTCCGGCTTCCTAGCTATTGAAATACTTCATACTTGGTGCATTATTTGCATTCATAAATAATAAAAAAAAGGATTAACTTCTCACGTTTTAGAATTATGTCAGTATGACAGTTCACGTGACAGATAAGAATGCACAGTGTTGGCGCGCCACATGAAATTAACTATGGCGAATAAATATACGTAGGTATACATTTTATACCAAATTTTAGGGCAGCGAAAGCATTATATCGTACTGTAACGGAAAGTGTCCGTGGAATAGTAAAATATTTAAAAAAGGGCGCTAATAGCGAACTTGGCAGTTGTACCTTGTATGTACCTACGCATAGAAGATATTTATTATTCCTACAGTTAGGTAATAAGTTGCATTAAATGCTTAAGTGAAAGCTTAAATGTTGTACAACTTTAAATGGTTTCTCTAAAATTAAAGCTAGTGCTAGATAATAATTAGCTCCAGCTTCGCCATTTTTTTTTTATTGACACATTTTCATAGACATCTTTTCTCCCACATGCATCCCCTTGTATCTAACGCATATTATGTTTTTGAAGTGAAAACTTCTTTAGCGGCGTTGGGTATAAAATCTTAAACTCGCGTCAGGACACGTGACCTGATCGAAAAAGCGTAAGACGGATGGATATCAAACATGCTCAACGTTAATAATCAAGTTTTCACTTCTGCCGGCACTCCCGGAGTGCTTGAGTCTTTTTTTTAGGGCACAGAATCGTTCAATTGATATTTTTACTTCTAAAATTCGATTGTTTCTAATATAAAATTGAATATCGGATTTCGATAGATTAGAACAATGACACATCATTTAACACTTAGATTTAACATTAAATAATTAGTTACCTATGTTTAAAACTACTCACTTGATAAACATGCCTATCAATCTCCCATAAGTTACTAACCTACCTATTAGCGCAAACTCACCGGTCCGAAGCCAAGAATTACCATAATAATTAATAATTTCCAAAACGCATCGTAATGCTTGATAAAAGTCCTTCGTGTAATGACAGGCTCATCTCGCCTGTCACGTCCGGGGGTCGAACCTATCGCGTGACCGTGGCCTGTCATCCACTGAACAGTTAGTACTGGCACAGAATTACTGGTACTAGTATAGTATTATACCTACAGGGTGTCTCAAACGAAAGTTTATATTTTAGAATTTTGACTCGAATCTTGACAACCTTAGTTTTTTTAAAGGGCCTAATTTCTCTCACTAATTCTAATTCTAAGGGTAGCATTTTCAAATTTTAATTACATACTTGCTTATTACTAAGGAAATGCGAAAGACAAAAACATTACGTACATTAC
>CAJQZN010033883.1:0-32558 GCA_907164685.1 Colias eurytheme | reverse complement strand
GCTTTGGCCGCCATTGAAGATTCGTTTCTTTATTGAACTGACTAATATTATTATTTATTACTGTCTGAATTACCGAGTCAAAAACTAGATAAACTGCCGAAAAGTTTGTGCAAATATAATTATCAGCTCAAGCGAAATTGTAGTGCCTCAAGTAAAATCTATTGTCACGTCATGTTTTGTGAAACCGTTTAAATTATAATAATATCATATTATTATCATCACTTTTGTCTGTTACCAAGTAGGTATTATTAATTTTATTATCATACCCTGTGGTTGTTGTGATTCACGATCATTATCTCATATTGCTATTATAAAAAACTATATCGTATCACAATGTTTCATTATTACATTCTAGTCTTCTATAAGAATTTGTCGTCACATTTTTAATAGAAACGCCGCGCCGGGTCGAACAAAAAAAATAAGAAATTGAACTGGCAAGAATGATATGAAGGATAACCACGTAATCTAGGCGTAAGCATTTGCGGATTACCTGGGCAGGCTGCTATATGAAACCCTAAACCCAAATACGTCTTTTTATATTACATACAAAACATTCAATGAACACCGTCTGGTACACACGTCCTTTTCTATCTCGAGGACTTTTAAATCGTGTGAAAGAGACGTGTGAATTTAAGGATAAAGCGACTGGAGAGGCTCTTTGAAGGTAATATTTTCTTTGTAAGTAAGGCGAGCGTGAATTGATTTGGATGGCTATTCAACTCGTCATCTCCGAGGCAATATCAAGTTAAGCGTGAAAGGAGCCCGCGAAGTAATAATGTCAAACAAGATTATCTCGGAATAAGCATTTTTATAATCAACCGGAAAATAAAGACGCCTGTTTCTAAAAGCGTTTCGTTGCTGCCATTATTTCAATGCAGAAATCTGATATTCGAAAGTGGTTTTTATTACCTTCTGAGTTCTGCGTAATCACGAAAGTTGCTTATTACATAAAATACACATATGCAAAGCGTAACTGCGATATCAATTTTATCGGTTAACGTTTGATTCTGTGGTAATGTTAAATTAGCGGCTATCAAGTATCGAGCAAGCAATTCTCAAACACATGAGTATAAGACTGTAAAATAACGGTACAGTGAAGTACACTGAGTACAATATTTACAGTAAATATTATGATGTTTATCTGATCGAAATGTTTGTTGAAATGTATTTTATTTTAAAGAGCAAAAGTCGAACATTCAAACAACCGGACAACCGGTAACAAATCGCGTGATGAAAACAGACTTTTACAATAATTATTCACTAATTTAATAATAGAACATTGAAATACATAATACATTTCGAATGATAGATGATTTAATGAAGCTTAGTGGCGAATCGTTCATAATTATTTTGCGACAAGCGGAGTCAATAAATCAATATGAAAATGTTGGGACGTAAATGTCAACTCCCGTCGGGCGTTAGATTTTAATGATTTGACCGCGGATTAATGTCCCATTGTGATATTTGATATCCAGCTTATCAAATACAACGTGTGGGTGCGGGTTTTTGTGATAAGTTTCACAGTAATGCTAGTTAATCGCTGTTTCCCTGGTATACTTTTTAAGGATTCACAATGTTTTATAGCTTCCCACGTCTTTTACCAATATAATGAAAATAACTAACTTATTTATTACACGAATTACGCTAAGCCAGCTTATATCACTTTTTCTATTAGGGTTGGAAAAAACCTCGCTCATTTAATATTCCTTACAAATATGTTTAATTTGTAGACTAACCTGAGTAAACATTTATCTTTATATCTAAATGTTTGCTCAGAAATGAAGATAAACTTTTGCTTAAAAATATTTCGAAATAAATACATAATTATATTTACACACATATTTATAGCAAGCCGTATCGCGTATGTACTGTGAATGAGAGCGTACTGCCATTACTATTAGATATTGTTAGTTCATTGAAGCGTTGGCAGTAAATACATTAGATTGCGTGCTATTACTACACGAGCCACAGACGTTTTCGATACATTCCACTATTCATAATAGTTGGCAATTAATCCATTCCATAGTTATTATGAGAAATATCCACTTAACGTACGTTTGAAATGTTTATAAGCACAAGATGTATGCGTAAATTATTTTATATAGAATTCACGCAAACATTCCTTATCAATTGTGGATTTTATATTAAATATTTAGGCATGATAGATATCTTTAATATATATAAATCTCGTGTCACAATGTTTGTCCTCAATGGACTCCTAAACCACTTAACCGATTATAATAAAATTCACACACCATGTGCAGTTCGATCCAACTTGAGAGATAGGATAGGTTTTATCCCGGAAATCCCACGGGAAAGGGAACTGCAGGGTTTTCTCTTAAAACGCGGGCGAAGCCGCGGGCGGAAAGCTAGTATAATTATAATATTTATATTCATCGGATTAAACTGGTATTCATTCTAAATATAACCTATGTAAGTAGAAACCTACTTAGTATTCATTCATGCGAATAAAATTACGACTATTTAATTCATATTGCACGCCTCATAAGCGAAGCGTTGAGGTGGGTACTACTGTCACTTCGCGCAAAACATCTGATTTTTCAAACTTAAAATGTCTTTATGTATCATACATTGCACTTGTAAGATAATACATAGACACACATATTAAGAAAAAACACTATTTTTAACGTTCATGATATTTTTGATGTCATTTTTGTTATTTAAACTAGTTAAAAAACAGTTTAAAAAAGTTCTGTCTTGGACGTCCGTGTGTCTGTATGTGCGGATCCTTTTTCTTGTTAACACGATAGCGACCGAAATACTTTACTAATCGAGTCTTTTTTTTTCTCTTACGCTTGAGTATGCTCAGGAATAGAACCCTTTCATTTTTCAGGGTCTGATTCGATGTGGTTTAATTGTTATTAAATAAACAAAAATAATAATTATTTATTATTTATTTATTTTTATTTATATAAATAAATAAAATAATAATTAATAAATATTTATTAAAAAAAAATTATGAGGCGTGCACTTTTGGATTTTTTTATTTTGCATTAAATGGCCTTACTTACCACAGCGTCATAGTGGCATAGGGCATCCAACAGCAGGCGAAGGCAGTAACTATCGTAACTGTCATCCTGAGGGTCCTTCTCCTAGCCCGTGCTAGTGGCCTCTGATCAGACCTCCGCAGGTGAATCCTGCCATGTTCTGATTGCTGACATTTACCTGCCAAAAATTGAGAAAAAATATATCAAAGGTGCTCTTCATAATGGGCAGCGTTGGGCGAATAGAGGCAATCATGATAGTGTTGAGGACCTAAATGTCTATGATCGGCCGTCATTATAGATCGTATCTGCGGCAAACATTGACGATCATAATATTATGTGCGGCCAAAGCTCTCGATTGTGAAGAGGGCCCATTAAAACATGAAAAATAACTAATAGCAGTCCGACATTCCGGGAAACAAGGTTAATACACAGTCAAAGTGTAAGCTACTTTTCAAGAATGGGCCAGTATTATGCTATTAGCTGCTAAGTATGATCTGAAAACTGATCGAGGAGTTAAGTCAAGAATTAAGGTAAAAGTAATTTCAATTAAATAAGATTCAATACCTGTATTAATTTTTTTGTGTTTGTTATTGTAATTTACCTGCTATATCAAATTTGTTTTCTCAAATTCTAGAGTGTTCCTGACAATTTCTAAACTCAACTCAAACATTTATTTATTCAATTAGACTTCTTCTAGAAGCACTTTTGAAACGTCATTAAGTACATATTTTTAACATTTACCACCGATTCGGAAAGCAGTATCTACGGAGAAGAATCGGCAAGAAACTCCATAGTTGCTCTTTTTAAGATAAATTAATTTAAATTTTTTAATTAAGATTCTGTTAAGATAAACTCATATAGCCTAAATTAAACGTGACAATGTCGGGTCAAAAGTCAAGCCTCTTTCATATTCATTGTTTTAATTACGAACTTTACACGAATATATTATATTTGAAGTATATTTTTACGTATAAACAAAGGCCTTAATTGATATGCGAAAGTTACCCGGGGTAAAAAGGTTAATGAATGTTTTAATTAAAGCCTTAATGAACGTTTAATGGGAATTAATTTACGTTAGTTTGTATAGTATTAAGTATCTTCACTTATTGTAATTTTTTGACGTGACAAAGTCTTATATTTCGATAGAGCTGGTTGCACGCACGAAAAAACATGACTCATGCGGCGTTACCTCGCTCTGAGGCGTTCCGTGTAAGGCTTGAAGTGCAAGCGAGAGCGCGGAACGAGCGACAAAGAAATCGGACGTTGTCACGTTCAACTATCGTCAGTAAACCGACTTTACAGACAACCAATTTTTTTATTTGTTGCCACTTATAATCTGGCTCTAAAAATTTTATTTCTTGGTATGTCCACGTTCGATTTTAAAGATATATTTCATTTAAACAATATTGTTTGAAATGTCCTCTAGCATATGCTAGAGGACATTTCTTTTAACTATATTTATTTTCGCAATCAAGATTTCACGTTCGCGTCGCGGTCGGTACTCGGTTCAATGACTTACTTTCATTAATATAATATTTTGGATTATTGATATAGCAAACATATTAATGTAAACAGGTTCAGATTACTGTGCCAAAGTCATTTTCAATTTGTTATCATTGTTAACAAGATGATACCGCTTTGAAAACCTCGAATAAAAACATTTCCACGAAAAAATATAATAGATAGGTAGATCATATGTGTTTTGCCCTCATACCTACCTTTTATGTAGGTAATTTTAATTTCTCCTTGTATAAATTATATTCTAAATTGTTAACATAAACGTAAAGTCTAATCATTGAAAGGTAACAAATAGTGGTGTGTAATTTAATAAATATCATGACCCGAAATATTATAGCAGAATCATCTTACACACAAATATTTTGTCTTCACTGAAAATTGGATTCAATACAATAAAATATTAATGGATGTATTATTTTCGTTCAAGTATAACGATGATTAGTCTATTCCCTAAGTAAATACTAAATATAGACGCTTTTATATCAAATACAAATCAGTTCCAAATTATTTATAACTCTTATAAAGAATGAATGAATGAAAACTATAGATATAAAAAACAATAGTACCTACCTTAAATTAAGACCAACCTACATTTTCTTCTAACATTTTGATAAAAATACTTAGGTTAATTATAAAAGTCTATCATTATCTCAATAAACAAAACAACTAAAATTTGGGTACTTCAGTATTTGAAGACGATGGAACAAAAAGTCAAATTTAATCTATCTCAAGTTGTCTGACTCGTGACAAACAGCAGGCGTCCCTAATCCCTAATACATTCCGATTTATTTGTACCTAGTTTATAAAATATAGTAGATACTTATAGTATGGAAAATTAGGATTTTTGGATATATAAACATTATTCATTTTTGCCTATATACTGTTCCATTTTCGTATAAATGCAATTAAATAGAAATTAAAATGTTCACTTTGGCGATTCTGATGGTGGCAGTACACATTGGGCCAACGTGTTGGGCCAACGGGTTGGGCCAACGTGTAGAGAGCTACTTGGCGGTATGTTGGCTTCATTAGCCTAGTTGGCGCCAATATTGGCAGGCCAACCGAATGTTGTCGGTTTTTTGTGCACACATCAAAGGATCTTGGCGCGCTCCACAAACAGCGTTCACACGTTGGTGTCTTGTTCAGTTTGTTGTTACTCGCCAGCGGAGACAGTATCGTTGCGCGTCAATGAAATTTACGTTTAACCATGTTCCGATAGCGATGGCGGCGCCGAGGTTTTACAATTCGTAGAATTGTCTCGACATGAAGGAATAATTTAGAATTCACGGCATGAACTACACAAAAATAAAACCATATGACTCAAAAAATTAGATGTTCTATTTTCTATTTATTATATTATTCTAGATGTTTTTCTTATCTCACTTTCATACAATGCGATAAAAAAATGAATATATTTATAAAATGAGTAAAATAGTATTAAAAAGTTACTTGTTCTTAAAAATTAAATAACAATATACAATGAGCATGATTTTGATCAAATTGTGCTTACATAAATAATATTATCATTTAATTTTAATATAATAATATCTAAAATCTAATCTTTAAAGTTTCGTTTTATAGGTAGTTAAAATTAAATTAAATGTACCTAAAATGTACACATTTTAAACATTTGAAAAAATCTAAACATAATAATGTTTTATTTATACAGATATAAAAAAAGGACAATAGAGATTGGAAAATGGTATCATCGCAGACGGCAGAGTAGGTACACTCATTGTTATTGATGCACATGTACGTAATAATTAAACGCACTGTATATAAATAAATTGCCGCGGCTGCAAGAACTTCTACGGACTACGTCCATCTTTGAAGCGCCAATGCAGAATGATCAGTACGCCAATGTGTGAACAGGAATCTTGATATCCTTCATTTTTTCCCAACACGTTGGCCCAACGCCTTGGCCCCATGTGTACTGCCGCTATGACGCAGTAAAAGCGACAACACTGCATGCATTAAAGCTTGATCACAATAGTTAATTATAACCTATTCATTTCCCATTCATTTTGCAGTTGCAGTCAAATAGAAAAGTTTAATAAAAAATAGTTTTTAAGTATTTACACTTTATGAGTTTAGCACTTACGTTTGAAATAAGAATATAATTATAGGTATAGTGAGTAGTTTTATAAAGTGTTTATACTTCTATCTGTATTCTGTGCTAATACACTGCCTTGAATAATTAAATCAGAGTTTAGTTTCCTACGTCAAGTGCGAAAACTTATATTTCTAGAACAGAAACTACTTTCGTACAAATTGTAATTTAAATCATTTATGAATGTATTTTGAGTACAAAACTAGGTGATTGTGAAAATAGAGTATGAAAACTTTTATGAAGTACGATTATGTTACAATAACATGAATATCAAACAAAGCCGCGAACCAATTATTACTCAATTATTAGTTCATTAAGTAATGATTTCACTTTATTTGTAAACAAATTATGAATAAGATATCGTGGTGTTTATTACTAATTCACTAGGGACCAACTATAATTGGAGGCCTTTTGATATTTGAAGGTCATTGCTCTTTTAGTTTCTCTCTAGTGATATACCGGTGACCTCCCAGATCTCTTTAGTTATTAGGCTGTGTAATTCAGAAATAAATCGTTTATGTTACTTGATATTTAAATCTTTAGTTTTAATGTAGTTAATTTGGATAATGTCTAATCTCTAATCTAAGAAATGATAAAAGTGGTATAAAAAGCTTATGAAACTTTTGCTTTATTACCTTTTTTAGATAAGTAATTTGAGTAGTTAGATAGTTTAACCTAGAGTTAAATTGAAGTTAATTTTATGTATACTTCTGACCATAAATACCTATGTAAATTCATGTTATATTACTGATCATGTAGTAATTTTGGCCCCTATACACTATTTTCCATTATAAGTGAGCTAAAGCTAAGCTTCAACTTTTAGGTAAAAGTTTCAACACTTGAAGATTGTATGCACGATTCGAGCCCAAAGTTTAAGACAAACAATCTAAATCGGCTGTATGAAAGTCCTTAAACTAGGACAGGACAATTGGTTTTAAACCTCCATTGAAATTTCACATCTGCTACCGTAGACAGGCTTAATATTAGGTCGGGACTTAAGGCATCCTTTAAGAAATATACCTAGGTATACCTTATAAGTTATAAGTGACAAATATTTTGTATATAATACCTATTAAATAAATCTATGAATTGTCACTGAAATAACCTTCCAATCGCATTTATCATCAAATATAAAAGAAGGGCAATAGAAAGATTCGCCTATTAGAAGCATGTCCAACGTAGTGGAATAATTATACCAAAGCCATCATTCAGTCTCACTATCGAGATTGGATACAAAAATAGCTTATTAAAAATAACGCACACTAAAGTTCGCAGGATAACATTTAAAAATGTTACAAGCTTATAAAAGACTGCCAATTTATCTTGTGAAAGTGGATTAATACCGTCCATACATCACTGTTGACTGTTGAGCTATTTGAGGTTACTTCAATAAAATAGCATTTAACGTACATTCCCTTTATTTATAAATTCATTCTTAATCGTTACACGTCTTATAATGTCGGATTAACTGCAAAATATCTTGTACAAACAGATATACATTAAGATATCAAATATATACGTATCGCGATGTATGATGTTAAATTCATCTGAAACGGCTCGATCGATTCTCATGAAATTTTGTGTGTCATACCAGGTAGGTCTGAGAATTGGACCACATCTATTTTTCATATCCATAAAGTGATAAGTGTAAGGCAGAACAATGTTTGCTGGGACAGCTAAAAAAACATTATCAAAATACTAGCCGCTCATCCCGGCTCCGCCCGGGTGTACCCGGGATAAATACATCATAAAAAGCCTATGTTCATCAGGGATAATGTAGAATTATTCTAATGGTAAAATATTTTCTTTATAGGTCCAGTAGATTCGAAAGCCTATTCAATTCATAGAAAAAAACAATCAAATCTTTTCCTTTTATAATATTAGTATAGATAGTTTTTAATTCTGAACCTTTCTTTTGTAATTTCCTATAATGCCTAGACTTCTTATGGCTGGCGTCCACTAGGCGGATCGGGCCGGGCCGCATCGCAACGCAAAAATACGCCGGCCTATGTTTTGTATGAAACATCGTCCATTAGCGACGGATCGGGCCGGGGCGGGCCGCAACGCATTGGCGGATATCGCTTCGCAGACGGATTTCTGCCGGCGGTGCGCTGCGGCCCGGCCCGCCCCGACCCGTCTAGTGGACGCAGGCAGGCGGATGTGAGCGGCAAGCGTCTGTTAGATAAAATCCGCCTAGGCGGTCCGCCGCGCCCCGTACAGGTGGACGCAGGAGCAAACAGCGCGTCCATTAGAGACGGCCCGTTGCGATGCGGCCCGGCCCGATCCGCCTGTAATGGACGCCTAGCATTAGAAGTAAGTTATTAAACAAATAATACTAGTTATTATGTTTGAAATATACTCGCAGAATTTTTCCACGGTAATAGATTTGATTCTATATCAGTTACCACAGACATGACAGTTACATTTTTGATCACGTTTCAGCTCCTACGTCTCGTGATAAAAGAAATATAGTCATGTGACGACTTATAAGAAAACAATTATATACAAATTACCTGTTTAGATTTGTTTGTAACGTGTAATTCAGGTCAGTTGACTCTTATTAATAAACTAGCTTACCGCCCACGGCTTCACCCGCTTTGTCTATAAAACATTTATTACTAAACAATTATACTAACAAAACAATTATATACTAAAACCTTCCTCATGAATCACTATCACCTACTACTATTAAAAAAACTGCATCAAAATCCGTTGCGTATGTTTTAAAGATTAAATACTAAATACTAACTTAAATTAAAGCATACATAGGGTCATAGGGACAGAGAAAGCGACTTTGTTTTATACTATGTATAGTGATTACAAAGAAAACGAAATAGTTGAAAACAGAATGTCGTTGAGTAAGTTTCAAATCAATAAGACACAAAACGCTTTATTTGGAAGGCCCATATTCTGTAAAAGTAGGTTTACTTTACCATTAAATAGCGACGAAATATAAACTAAATGCTTAAAAGGTTGCGGTCGCCGTTCAGAAATTTCCACGTGTAGGCATTTTGTATAAATGAATTTTACACATTGTTCAGCACTTAAACAGACTTTGCACATAATACCATAACATTCTTGTCATTGTGTTTGTTCTTTATTTTAAGGGACTTTGAACGTTAAAAACAGTATTAACCCCGCTGTTTTGTGACTAAACTAATATAAGTAAGGCACAGTTTTATTAATTAACAATCAATGAATAAACCTGAAAATTGGATATATTGCGGCACAAAAAATTATGAAAATATGGACCTTCAAATATCATAAGTTGCTTATTAACTATTTCGGAGAATCATTTGTATACATGTCAGATATAGTTTAGTACAAAGTTATTGAAACAGAAATGATGAAAATCTATTCCGTCACATGTGGATACATACCCTACGTAAAGATGAATCTCTGTTAATTTTGTCAAATTTTACTCTGTTACTCTACAGGTTTAGATGATATTTGGCAGTGTTGTACTGAATTTGCCTTATGTTACTTGCAAGAAATACTTGCTTTTATGCGTAGGTTAGTATGGCTTGCAAAAACATTTATTGAACCAAAATATTATGAATTATATTTAATAATCACGATTAGCTATTCCCACAACAGAGTTTATAACACATCGTCACTATAATAAGTACAAAACACATTTCTCAGTTTGTAGCTATCTTTTTTGTGAACTCGAAAGTGTGTAGGAACTGTAGTCCGAGCTCTTTCATCTAATCCTTATGAAACATGTCACGGGACTAATGCTAGGAGATTAAATGAAAATCCGTCGTCTAATATATACTTGCCTTGATATTTATTTTACTAAAGTGACTGAAATATTTTCAACGTCTAGCTTAGAAAATATCTGTAAGTTTACTTTACTGTCTCTGGTTTGAACAAATACTTGTTTATATTGAGAATATATTTGTGTTTTATTTATTCGTTTTAAGGCAGTAGATACCTAGCTTTAAAATTACTTACTACCTTTAATGCTTGTAATTATTGCATTCAATCCTTAATTATACTTTGAAATTATTATGTATACTTTCGTGCCATATTATGTGAATTTATTGTACAAAAATCTTCAATTCTTTATTTTGTTTTCTTATAGTACCTTACTAGTTGTCTTAAGCTTATGTATTTGTTTTTGTTGTAATGTGAGGAACATTTAGCGATCAGATTATATTTATTATGTGGATCATTAAACATTCAATATATTATCACATAAGACTACTTACTATGTGCAATTAAAGTGGATTGTTTCTTACAAAGTGCCAAGTGAACCTTATGGTTGTATCGGACAACATGAATACAATGGAGAGCCTTTCAAGTCTAGTGAACCTAAAAACCATGCTAATACTTATATAAGAAATAGTTTAATGTCTTATATAAATAAATTACTAATAAATTACTTTTCTGCTACAAAAACGTAATAATCATGAATTGTAGCATGTAAACATTTTCTTTTAGTTAATTTAACTATATTGACAGAAACAACGTTACCAAAATCGATTGACACAAAAAATACCCCCATATTTACCACAGTTGGTGGCATTTTATCACACTTATAATACTGTATATTGTTAATAACAAGTTCTATATACTGATTTCCGAATCAGTGGTAAATGGTTAAACTTTGTCATGACGATTCAAAAGTACTTTTAGAAGAATTCTAATTTAATAAATAAATGTTTGAATTGGAATTTGATCCGTCATAAATAGAACATGATAATTAATCACATGAGATTTGATAACATTTGTGTTTGAAGCATCCCCGGAAATACATTCCCGTATCTGCAAATTATACCTTTGTATTAAAACAACGTACCAATTCCACGAACCTAGAATTGATGAAGCTTTGTGGCACACACTATACGCTTGAAAATCCCATTCATGATTAAAAATATACTTTTTCAACACGCAATTTTGTCTGCTATCAAAAGGAATTTTTTCAACATTTTTCAATAGGTACCTACTGCTTCCTATTGGTCGTGGCATAGAATATATTCTACTCAACACAATAGTCTTCTTCTATGAATAGAATATCAAAAACAAAAAGCTTATAAAATAGATCGAATCCTTTCACAAAATAAATACTCTTCAGCAATATTGATGTTCTGAGACTCAATAGTTTTTATTTTCAACAACAATGACAGTGCTTCTAAACCGATTTCGAATACGCCAAATTATCGCACCAGATATTCAATTGATCGTAAATATAGTCTCTTTGGCATAACTTTATACAATAATTTCAATTAATAATCCTGCCTGGGATATTCCGAACTAATAAAAAGAAAATAGCTAAGGTTGGAGTATTGTCGCTATCCACTGCTGAAATAATTTTAAAAATAGCATCAGTAATTTTGAAAATATGTAGTTATTCACTAAAATGTTACTCTAGATAAATAATCTGAACTCATATTTTTTTTGTTTATGACTTGAATCAAAATTCTTTATATCCGACACACGACAGTCACAATATCTTATATATAAAATTCTCGTGTCACAATGTTAGTCTGCATACTCCTCCGAAACGGGTGGACCGATTCTCATGAAATTTTCTGTGCATATCGGGTAAGTCTGAGAATCGGCCAACATCTATTTTTCATATGTACCACGGGCGAAGCCGGGGCGGACCGCTAGTGTTTACATATAATATCTTTTTGCTTTATACTGGCTATTTTACACGTGTCCGGAACGAAACGTGTAAATCCCAGAAGAATAATATCTGACGCACTTGCTTTCACTTTAATGGATATCTGGAATTATCGGCTTTTACAATTTTATTTATTGTCTTTGAGGAATTTGAATTAATGTTCCGTAATTGATTGTAAGAGTAGTATTTTATCCGATTTAGTATTAAAATTGTATATTATTAGAATAAAGCTATCTATCTGTTATATAAAAATTTCATTGAAATCAGCCCGTCGTCGTATAGGCGTGTTAGAGCAATAAGATAAAATTTATTACTAAATTCAACATTTTCAAACCACCATAATAGAAATCCTTTCTATTTGACTTAATTTTAGTATCTTTAAATTAATTTAACTTTAGTGCTTTCTTAAATTTCAAATTACTGTAACAGTTATTTCAGTCGTTTATCGTGGTTCGGTTGTATAATTAAATTTAGTACTAACAAAAAGCCGACATTGGGTGACGAGTAAAAATATACTTAACAATACAAATGGCCAGTTGACAACCCATTTAATATTTTCATTCTTTCTACGGACCTCTTTTACATTTTAATGAAAAGTTTCTTAACTGAACCAACCAGTGAACAATACGTTCACTGATTACTGTAAGATAAAAAAAATACCTATTGAAATATATCGAGTCGCCCTTTTTTCTGTTTTATACTATTAAGGGACGACGCACATATTGAATGAAGGAGCATTTTCCACTCTCAATCAAAATTGTGCAATTGTCCTTATTGAAATTATACTGAAAATCAATATAACAATTAATTCATACATATTCAAGCGACTACATGGTTAAGGTATAGCGCACATAGTGGAAAAGGCAAAGCGCTACTCTCCGCATTATATGTGCGCTGACCCTTAAATAATACATATCTAGTATGCTAATATGTCATAGAACTCAAGGAGAGCGAGTTTCAGCTTTACGTCCCACAAACTACTAATCACAAGCACACACAACACTTACCTAAACTGTTGGATAAACATTGGCCGTAATTTCAACCTGTCTTAAACTGTTGACTTGATTTAATTAAACTAAGAACACACGGTAATACAGACAGGCAAACAAATATCAAATCATCGGTATTGCAAGATCCCCTTTTTCAAAAATGTCTTGTTCTATCAAGATACAGTAAGGTACATTATCTATGCATGCCTTTATACAGCAGCTTTTTTCTATTTTCAACTATCCTTTTTATTAAAAAGGATATTGCTGTACAAACGAAATCTCACAGACCTTTATTACATCAGCAATGAATTGCTACTCAAAACCAAACAATTCTGTTAGATTAATGGAAAAGGCCCAAAAATATGTTGACAGACAGCCGAGGTCAATCGGAGGTCCAATCTTTTGATCCGTTTTTATACTGATGCAATGAAATAAACATAATTAATATATTGTCATTCGGGACACAGTTCAACCTGTATATAAGTAGAAACGAAAATATAACAGAGTAAAGGTCAAATTTAATTAAAAGGAAAATTGAAAACTTGTACCTATATTCCGGGCAATACGATGTATGACTTCAATAGGTACTAAAATGTAAGAATCAGATATTTTAATACGATATTGAAATTTATTCAGTGGGCTGAATCTGGAACGTAATCTTAGGACTACAATAAAATCTTTCTCGTACACCGTTGATATATTTTACGAAATATCTTTATAAAATGTAGACCAAATACATTTCATATTTTTTGAAATAGTTCAACACAAAAACAATTTTCAATTATTCCTTTAACTGAATGTGAAACATTTCGGACTTTGACACCCGGAAATTTCTGGAAGTGAATTGTACCTACAATGCGTAGCTTAGAGCTATCAAAGGTTTTTAATTAAGCACTCTATGCTCTATACATACGATTTGGAAATTATCCTAACATAAAGGAAAGAGAGTTTGTTTGTTTGTTTGAACGCGCTAATCTCACGTACTACTACTGGTCTGATTTGAAAAATTATTTCGGTGTTAGATAGTCCATTTATCGAGGAAGGCTATAGGCTATATATCATATCGCTAAGACTAACAGGAGCTGGTAAAACCGCGGAGCACAGCTAGCCAATGATATATTGGTAAGGTTTGTAATTTTACTATTTCTGTTAGCTTCAATATGCACATAAAAATAAGGAATAGAAGAAGAAGCTTTTCAATGCTCTTAAACTCTTAAAATATAATATCAACAATCCATAAATGATGATTTTACATATTTTAACAATTAATTCAAGATATTATTGCTTACAATAACATATTCTACACTTAAAGGCTTTAAAAATACAACTTCAAAAGGGTTCATTGCGAACTTAGTGGAAATATTTCAAAATCTTTATTTCAATTATTTATTTTTAAATCTATTTTATACTAAAATTAATTAAACATAATCAGGTCAATGTCTCACGCGCAGAGTAATAAAAATCTCGACACGCTTTTGACCAAGTCTAGTATAGTATTTTATTATGTTTGACTAAGTTAATATTATACTTGTTAAACATTGAACCATAAAAGACGAAGCAAACAGAAACTCTACGTTTATTGTTTCATTCACCTAGAATTCAAGATAGAATTTTCTATCAAATAAAAGACGTATTAACAATAAAATATGTACAAACAGTAAACATTGTCATAATATAAAGTCGTTCCAAGTCCCGCAGAGTCCCCAAGAGTAATATGTTGAAGGTACAAAATATAATATACTTTCTGAACAATTTTCTGTAAAAGATAGGGATTACAATGGTTTAAATGCAAGGAAAAATATCCTCCTGTAAAACTGAAAAACTATTGTTCAAATCATTTCAGAAAAATAAAATGTTGTTTTGCCAAATAAAGATGTATTTATGAGTTATGACCATTGTGATCGATCTTAATAATCTCTCTTTAACATTGTTACAACTATATTTTTCCGGGCGTTTCTCTAGCAGTCATATAAAAATAAATTTCATACAAAAGTAAATAAACATCTTTGTGAATAGAGCTTCACACTTGATAATAAAAGGCTTAAAATAAAATGGTATTAAATCTAAACGATGGTACTATACTTGTCGTAAGACGCTTATGTGATTTGCTAGAGCTGAATGGGTTTTAGCCATTTACTTTGAATAGATTAAACTTTATTTTATTTTTGAAGTCGTCGTGCTTTTATGCAATTATTAATGCTTAAATCAAAAGTCCCGTTTTGTTTTAAAAGCGACTAAAGTGATTATTCAGTATAATGTGCTCTTTATTAGATTTAAATTGCGTTATAAACGATCTTTTCATCTTATGTGAATTCTGCTATTTTTCGTGAAATTAAACATTGTGAGGACATAGACAATATGACGGAGAATCAAAAAGTTCTTTGACATTTGTCGCGTTAATGAAATTTGTTTAAAAACAGTCCAACAACAGAGAGCAACTTGTACAAATTAAAAAACCCTAATCTATCCTAATCCCGACTTAATGAATCCAGCCGTTTCATAGATTAATTTTGAATAACGAACGAATAGACAAAAGCCCTTAAAACTTATTATTTACGGAGGTAAATTTCATGCACGACGCACTAGTAAATTTATTCTTATAGATTCAATACAACTTTTGTCCTGGCCAGGTCCTAAACAGCCGTTAAAACCTCAATCTCCTGATCTGCAACCTCATCCCGATCCCTAAGCACTCCTTCATTATTCAGAAGTCATTATCGCCCGTAAGACGTTTGACCTCAAGTCGTGATAATTGCCTCTGTCCTAAGAGAATAGTACGACTCCACACAATTACTGTAGAATAAGGAAAAGCAAACAATATCGGTTCTACCTACTGTTAGTTTCTTATATTTAGCTTATAAAATACTGTAAAATTGTGTATTTATGTTCACTTTAACGGTACATTTTTAATGCAAAATATTCAATTACAAATTATTCAATAGAATATTTGTGCAATATAAAAAATGTAAATAAAAAAGATAGTAGGTACAGTACAAAAAGTTCAAAAATAACTTATATAATACTCTATTAAAATTAACTTTAATGAGAAACTAAATCTGATAATACAAAGCCTTTGCGCCGTGATTATAAATAAACTATTTCTCTTGATCGTGAAATATTTCAAAGCGCACTCAAAACTCCTACAATATAATTAAACGCAAACAATATCATGTTCATTTCTTAAAATAGTATCTTAATTTAGCCTCTAAATTCCCATTATTTCTGCCTAAGTGAAAGGTTAACATTCAGAACACGTGCATAATATTATTCACGCTTAGGAAAGCATGCTATTGCTTAAGGCATTTGTGGTTGGTTGTAGCTTGTGCAGACATCGTACATTGCTGGCTATATAACATTATGTATGTGAAGTATTAAACCTGGCGTTCAATGTAAAACATATTGGTTAACCGGGCTCTAACGTACGCATGCTCGACTATTTCAGTTTATGTAAATTAAATGTAGTTTCGGAGAGCAATATTCGAAGTTAACTTAGCCGCAGACGTTTAAAACTAATACTAGTGGTAAACAGGTCTGCGTAAATATCAAAAGAATAAACATAAATCATAATCATATTTTGTTTTGTATGAGTATTACGACATCTAAATTAAATTGTAAATTGGCTTGACAGTTTTGTGGTTAATGGATAATTAATTAAAATAATAAGCCAATTCTGAAAACTCTTTGTCTCAGTTATAGAAATTATTATTTATTTTTGGATCAATCTACATAGAGATATAAAACAAATACAAAAATAGAGCTGATAGATTCTTCTTTTAAAATTATATCAATATTAAACACACTCGCAGCATTTCGCAATGCATCTCACACACAATAAACATCTCAAAGTAAAAAGACGTTCAAACCGTTATAATCGATCGCTATAAACAGTATAATCTAAACTTTAGATTTAGATTCTAAAGTTAGGTCAAGCACTCACCAGACATTTCAGTGGAATTCTTGGATATTTCGCAGAATATACACGCGTAGCAAACCGTTATTATCACTAACGGTAGGAAGTACATAGCCAGCAGACATGTGACGTTGTACGCCAGCTCTTGGTGTTGGTTCGAGAAAGCCTCGAAGGATACGCACTGCTCGAACTCCGGGACCGTCGGATGTCGCATCACGCGGAACACGAGGCTCTATAACAAAGAATAAACGATTTAAATAGGTACAAATAAAAAAAAATTTTTGAAAAGTTACAATGTATATTTTTTTATTAAAATGCATGTGTTATAGAGGATTGAATAAATGTTCTAAGTTTTTGTGAGTGACACAATAATCTATGAATTTCTACAACAAAAAAAAACACAGAAAATAATTATTTTTAGGGTATGATTAATCACCTCTGCTCTAACGCTGTCACACTGATAATGTCATTTATAAATAAAAATTTCAATGTTCATAATATTACGAGTTTATAATAGGAACCAAGGATAAAACGTGATAAAACGTTAAGATAAAACCTTCTAGTCGTTTCAATTAAATTCCATATTTTCTATCTCACTTAGTTCATAAACGAAGAAATAACATATTTCACAGATATTAAAATAATAAAAGACTAAAACCCTCTAGTCGTTTCAATAAAATGATGGCTTATTTTCCATTTGACTTCGTCCATTTTCCCGTCAAGCTACCCCTAATAGGATCTAATTGCCTGTCTTTGAAATGCTAAGCTGTAAACTTGACTTTACAAGATATGTGCGTTATATTTTATTTTGCTGAACTAATTGTTTTTTGTAGAAATTTGAAGTAGCTTTTGCTGGGTCTAAATTCATTTATAATATTATGACTTATGAGATCAAATGGTAATATGCTTTATTGGTTATTTATACTTTCCCATTTCTGTAGTTTTAAGTTAGTTTTGAATGCTTTAAATTATTTATCGTCATATTATTTTTACATAACTACAGCGAATTCATAACAAAACTTATTCGTTATTTAGTTTCACACCTAATTCGATTTATTATTTCAAATTTAAGTATAAGTATGTAAATTATACAACAAAAATATTTGCGTATTTGGACAAGCTAATTTCACGGACTACTGGTTTGAATTCAAAAAATATTTTCGTGAAACAATATTTTCATTCGTTCCCTTAAGCCTGTTGACATGGTTACGACAAAGCTGATGAAACATAATATAATTTATTTTAATGAATTTGGTTTAACTAGCTGTAATTTAATTTTGAATAATGAGATTTTACAGTTGGCATTTAGTTGATATCGTTGTAAGTTTACACCAATAATAGTACCTATGTAGCTGATTTAAAATTTGAAATTACCTATTATATAGGTATATACAGGTTTATGAACCTATAGGTAATTTCAAATTTTTTATTAGCATATACCTATTGTATTTCTAGTTGACAGCAAAGACATTTTTACTAATATTACATAATTTCATCTAAACTTTTGATGACTTTAAAACATTCCCAGTTAATTTAGCCATTCGGAATTCTGAGAAACATCAATATTATATAATACTAGCGGTCCGCCCCGGCTTCGCCCGTGGTGCATATTTACATTTTCTCTACATAAAAACCATCCTCGTACTTCAAGGAATGTAATAAAAAAATAATTATTGAAATTGGTTCAGCCGTTCTCGAGTTATGCGCTTACCAACACATTTTGCGATTCATTTTTATATATAAGATTTGAGAACCCTTGGAGCAAATAGTGTAACATCAAAGTCCTTATCGCAATTAATTTTAAAGCTTGTAACTAGCATGTACATATTATATATTTGTTTCATTTATCGACATGTGATTAAAGAAACTCATTTCAAATAAAATTTTATTTCTCTGGTTTTCTGCGGGGACGGTCGGTAATCAAAACTTGTGATTGAATTTGACCCACTTTTCCTTTGATTTTTACTGGAATTTTTCAAACGCATTTTTGCTTTGAAAGTAAATTATTAAATGCGTCTTTTGATCTATGTATTTTCTATATCTGGAAAATAGTTCAATTTCAGTAATAAATATTCTGGAATACTACTATCCTGTGCGGTGTAATTGTATCCCATTTAGTTGATATATAAAGGAATAAAAAAAATATTTTATTCGTTTTGTTTATTCCATAATTTATTTTAAATTTTACATTAACGGGAGTAAAGTCCCGAACTCAAACTAGTTAAAAATTTAAAACAGGCATACAAATTAATTAGTCTCTCATATTGGTTTTAGTTTGTTTGTTTGTCAGCCGTTGTTACAGTTATACATACGTAGTATCATCGTAGTATATTATTATTAGTCTGTGGTTATACGAACTAATCAATATCCGCCTTCGCTTTTATTCCAAAACTATATTGGATTTTCACAAATAACACTGAATTTATTGAGATTGTATTTCGTAAAATATAAAGCCATTATTCAACTTAATTAATACCCCAAAAATATGGTTTTGGTACTCTTATATTATTTCGTATTACCTGTTATAGACTATGTTAAGTTAATTAAATGGCGTCGAAATATATTAAAAAGCCTCCTCAAAACGACGTTGACATAAAATATTGTGTAGATATTACGTATTCAAGTTAATTTAGGTATATCGTTAAATATTAATTAATTGTTTTATAATAAACAAAAAACAAAAAGTTTCAAATACGATTTCTTCTGATACTTACATGAAAATAATATGGTATCCAGAGAAAAAAAATCTAATTGAAATGGAGTCTCATTATTCATCTTAATAAGAAACAGATCTTCGTTGGTTTACATGAGAGTAGTAGACGGTATATAAATAAGTTTAAGGGAGTTTGTATGGTGTATGAAAATAGATAATGCCAATGTGCAAACATATTCAAAAGATTTCCACTGTTTCGCCATTTCATTGTTAGCTATTCCTACATAGTACCACAGTATAATAAAAATATTAATATTTTTTAGACTGTGATAGTACCAACAGGTAGTTTACTTTATTCATATATTATATGACGTCATATAAAATACCGTCAAAGATTTTAATAAGATACTCACTTGAGGTACACTACATAAGAGAGCGACGACCCACGCCACCGACAGCATTGTTTTACTTCTCTTTCTTGCTATGGCCAAGCGGAGTGGGTATAAAACTGCGAAAAACCTGCAAACAAAAACAACCATTAATTCATTACTATATTTTTATTTTGAAATACGATCAAAAAACGTCTAAAGATATTTTTATAAACATTGATTGATGATTTTAAAACTGCTTATTTTATATCTGAATTTTATAAGGTCAACAAAAAATAAACATTATAAGCTTCTATTTATTACGTAGCAACAAAGAGCAAAAATACGATATTAAGAATTAATGTTAATATTTTAATCTTGTAACACAATTCATCAAAAGATTTTCCACTTTATTTCCCTAAGAGACAAAAGATAAATATTTAAGATTATGAGGATGAAAGGAGATGAATGAGGTAAGTTATTTAATATTATTTTAATATATCCTAGTACGATAATATTACATTGCCTAAATTACTAAACTAACAAATAGATTAGTATACCTAATATAAATAATAACATCGAAATTTTTTAGGAAGCAACAAATTATGAACTTGAAGCATGTACAATACATATTTCCCGCTTTTTTTCACAAAGAAAATAAAATTTTTCGAACCGGATTTCTAAATAATATTTATCTAAATTATACGTTTCTTTCTTTAATAATAAATTAAATGAAAAACGAGAGTTTGAGACGCATCTTTCACGTCAACGTAGCGTGACCAATGACTTCGTAGAATCTACTACTCCAGTGTCAATAAAGCAAACAATCTTTAACAATGCATAAAATAACGTTACAAACTCATCCGAGGACGACATTCAGTTCACGTCTGAGGATTTAGCGACACTTCTATTAATTTCAACTTAAATTTAAAAGCTTTTAAATATAGATATTAAATTACTAATTTCAGTAACGTAATTCCGACGAAGTCACTATTCATCAAACCATTTTTGCAGTTTATAACAACCACTTTGACCATTAACTCTTATTTTAACAAAGGCATTTAACAAAGCGAAACCTAATTAATTGGGTTTTGAATGCCTCCAAAAATATTACAATAATAAAGCTGCTTTAATAGACTCGTCTTGGTTGTAAACAACGCCCACGCTATATTTGTTTTGGTGCAGTAAATAACAGAGCTTAACACATTTATTTATACGTGATTCTCATATATCTTAGTCGTACTAGTAAATTATATTATCTGATAATACGTAGTAGTAATAAAATCACACAACTCTACGATTCGTTGGTAAAATAATGATTTCCATCGAGTTACTTGCTTGTTAGTTGTACAGTTAGTTCAATGGTATGAAAAAGGATTTAGATAATATTATATAATTGATAATTCATATCTTTTCAATGTCGTGTTTTTTTCTTACTAAAACTTTATCAAAAACTACCCTTTGATAATAGGATATTACCAAAAAATAAATAAACAGATACTCAAAGACCTATCAAAATTATTCTCTACATTTGAGAGCGCTAAAATTATACATGTCTATCTTCCACTTTATCCCCTTTATCGTGATCGTTCTAATAAGCTTGTTTATAATAAAAAACGTTTATGTAAATTTACATTAACTGTATATAAGGAGGATTACATAATAAGAGATTAACGACAAGGCTATATCTCAGAAAACCTCAAACAAACAAAATGTTTCAATATAATACGATCTCTCAAATGAGCTAACTTATGCCTTCTGCTAATACTATAGATAATAGATTACCGAGATTTTCAGAGAAAACATCACAGTTTTAATATTTATTTAATTAGTTACAGTTACTGGAAATATTAATTTGATTTATTTCAATTCTGTAAATCCATGTAGGTGTGTACCCAAATACTGAATATGCGGAAGGAATGTTTTTGCATTAAATTAATTTATTGTAATTGTGAATTTCTGTCATGTTATGAAAATAATTAATATGCACTTTTAGAATACATAGGAAATTAGCATAGCATAAGGAAGGGACATAGATTACAGTTAATTGTCAAAACTATTTAATGCACAATTAAAGTACGCAAAAAATTATATTTTCAATATATAAATATTACGATGATGTTATAGCCATAGCATAATATGGTTTATAGTAATTATTTAATAAGCATCATACCAGACTGTTCTTCTATAATCTATGCGATATGTTTTTCAACTAACACTATACTACATTAAAACAAACTTCAAAGTACCAACCAATAATTTCACTGTAATATCCTTAAAACTACGGAAATTATAATAAAAGTTATCGTTTAAAATCTACAGTAACGCTACAATTAATGTAATTATTACTTTGTCCCTTTGTAAAAGACTTAATTGAGGATTTTGTTAAAACGTTAACTACAACTGGGGACCATTAAAGATTTAATTTTAAAAGATAATAGGCATTTATCGTAGTGATTATGTAAACTGTATTACTGTTATCATTTTATATTATTTTAGCCCGTTATCCTGGTCCAAAAAAAATATGGCCTGTGTGTTTAATTAATAAAAAATATGGCCTGTGTCGCTGAAAAATAATCTTATTTCCACCGATAAAATTGTGAAAATGGCTTCACTAATATTTTTTATTAGACTATGAAAATATACCTAACTATTTTGAATAGGTATTATTTGGAAATGAGCATTACAGTCTGTGAGCTCGGAAAAATCTATGCGATTTTTTACAATTTAAGAAAAAGCTTAGTTACATGATTTGAAATGCTTTCGATTCAATTAGCAACATCACAACGACAAGAAAATTACTTATGAAATTAAAAAAAACACGTTATAATCCCCGAGAATGCAACATGTGAATTTAACTTGGTTAAATTTAGTTCAAAATAAAAGGGTGGTAAATGTTAAAAATACTTATGTATGTAATGACGATTCGAAAGTGCTACTAAATAGTAGTCTAATTGAATAAATGAATGTTTGAGTTTGAGTTTGAGTTTAACTAGGTACACTAAGTATATTGATCTAAGAAAGCTAGTATTAACTTACTTTAGGTACTACTTGACTTTATGAATGACTGGTTTCAACTAAATTAGAGGGAGTTGTAAGAAGATTCCCAATATAAATGATTTTAAACTAAAAAAGATGTTATTTTTTTCAATATAAAGACTGGATCAGATCAACCCACTTTATTTTTGGGTTCAATATCATGAATGCACTTATTTTTGATTCACAAATATAATATAATAAATAATGATGCCTCAGTCAAATTAAAATTAAAGATAATTAATATATCGTTCCAAAAATAAACTCTTGGTTTACAATATTTTAACGTAGGTAGATATTATGATCCATCGTAACTGACCGAATGGTTAATTAAGAAAATTACAGATTTTGATGTAAATACTACCTTTATAGAATTGTTATAGAATACATGTTTCCCTATTAAATTAAAATGTATATATGTTTTTTTTTATTATTAACTAGGTTTCCGCCCGCGGCTTCGCCCGCGCAGTCAAAGAAAAACCCGCATAGTTCCCGTTCCCGTGGGATTTCCGGGATTGCGTCATTTTCCCGGGATAAAAAGTAGCCTATGTCCTTTCTCGGGTATCAAAATATCTCCATACCAAATTTCATGAAAATTGGTTCAGTAGTTTAGGCGTGATTTAGTAACAGACAGACAGACAGAGTTACTTTCGCATTTATAATATTAGTATGGATTGCGCTTTAGTAATTTGTATTTACTCAATGACCTAAAAACCATACCATAGTAGTATAATATAAAGAGTACCATACTACCATAGTATAAAGATAAGTACAGTCGCAAAAATAATGCTAACTAAATAACGAGTTTAGACAAACCGTTGCATTATAAACTTGCTATACCAGCATTTTCACAACTCCTTTCAATCTTATTGCAGACGTGTCATTCCACCTTAGTAAGCGTAATAAAAGACGTTATCTTTTTCTGAAAAGGCATTTTTAATAAACCGTTCATTGCTTTCCTCCCACGCAAAAAGATAATAATCCAAAACTTCGAGCCGGTGTTAAATTTTAAAAACTCTAAACAATTTGTAAAGTCTTTTCTTACAAAGAAGGTAAGTTCTTAAATTTACCTTCTTTGTAAGTAAGCCTGAAACTCGATCTATGAGCGTTCATAAATATATTATTTATATATACGTATTAACTCTTCCATTTAATTCTTACAATTATAACACATTATGTAGGGCCAAGTTTCTTACGAAACATTTATTATTAGGAACTTTTAAAAAAAGACTTATAAGCCTATTGTCTAACAAACTTATATTCGAATTTTCACGAGGAGTTACGACGGTATTAAGCATGATTTACGCTACACCGTTTCGCGACCGGGCCGTGCCCCGTCCGGGGCTCGATCAAACATTATTGTATACTTTTTGTATGAAGAGATTCATGCCTGACCGTGGCTCGACCGTGAAATGTTGATGGATATTGTTTCATTTGTATCCCGGCTCCCACACGGCACGGCCCCGGCAGTGTGTAGCGTGAATCATACTTTGTAGAAATAAACCTAATTTGAATACTTGAAGCAGACAACAAATTTTGTCATTGTTAAATTACTTACCTACTTATCTTATAGTTCAATGAGAGTTATATTCAAACTATTAAGCTGGATTAAGTTGCACTAGAATTTCACTTATCGTCACTACATAGTATAAAACAAAGTCGCGTTCTCTGTCCCTATGTCCCTTTGTATGCTTAAATCTTCAAAGCTACGCAACGGATTTTGATGCGGTTTTTTTTAATAGATAGAGTGATTCAAGAGGAAGGTTTTAGTATATAATTTATTAAGATAAAGCGGCCGAAGCCGCGGGCGGAAAGCTAGTGCTTTAAAAATACAAAATTGTGTACCTACTTTAACAATCCCCATAATATGCGATATAATATCACAATTTTGTATCAGATATTATGCTCCTCTTGCAAAAATATTAATATTGGGGATAACATTCTTTTATAATATAAAATGTTCGTAGATAGATCGAATATTGCTTTTAGAGCTTCATATATTTGGAACGTATGAAAATATAACTAATATATACCATTATTTTACAAAGCAACTAGCTCCGCTACGCGGTTTCACCCGCGTGGCTGTTTTTGTTGGTCTTAGCGTGATTATATATTGCGGTGCCCGTAGCCTTCCTCGATAAATGTGCTATCCAAAACCGAAAATTTTCTTCAAATCGGGCCAGTAGTTCTTGAGATTAGCGCGTACAAACAAAGAAACAAACTCTTAAGCTTTATAATATTATTAGATTTAATAATTCAATTCTATGGATGTTTACGAAAACAGGCAATAACGTGACTATTACAATGCTCTATAATTATAATATAAACATATTACATCGCGCCGACGTCAACATAATTAAATTCTGGCTCAACTACCAAGAACTAATGGATCTTAGGAAACTACTTACACTCTTATTATCTTCCTTCATAAATTTAGGATGATATTAGAAATTAATTTCGTGAAAGTAAATTGGATAAAGATGAGAAAAACATTCAGAACGTTTTTTTTTAAATAACTCAAAACTGAAAATCTATTAGTTTTCAGTTAATTTTCCAACCATAATAGAAAGTTACATAAATCTTATTTCTAACAAGTAATTTGCTTAAAACCTTCTGCGTAAAACTAGTTTTGACATACGGCCATACAGAAATTAACGCAAGTCATACAACCAAGAAGCTTATACGACGAGTACCTATCTAAAACACCATATACATACATACTCATATCATAGGTATGTGTTATAATTTTTATTGTGACGACTAGATTGCTTTATAAACGAAATATTAACTCGCTTTAAGTCTGATTTTTCAATCCTTGGTTAAAACTTATTCGTCGAATAATGTATAAAACTACCATTTTAAAAACGTATTCTAATTGCCCGTATTTGACAGTTTACGTGACATTTTAATATTATCGTGTAATACTTTATTGGCCGGATACGGCCCCACGTTCAATCCTTATAAAAGTTTCACTTCCCACTAAGTGCGATTAACTCTAATCTTCTCTACTACTATCACATTCGTTCTAATTTTATCCTAATTCATACAAATCGTGGATGCATTACGTTAAAACCCAAGGGACTTTTCAACTACTAATCTAAATCAAAATATTCTAGTGCCATAGGTACTCTTGAAACAAATTTAAACGAAACGGATTTATCGCTTCTTTATGAACCTCTCAACCGATTTCAAAAAAGGAGGTGATTCGACTGTATATTTTTGGATTGAACGGGTTTTGATAATGCTTTTTTATTTGGAAGCTGGTGTCCCATGTGTTCCCTTTTAAATTAGGTTTAGTTCTGACTATTGAAGGCAGTTGTATGATTTTCATAGAATACGCTTGATCATTTCATTATGCAAGCTTTATTCCACTCTTAAGTTATTTGATTATTGATTATTTATTAAATGAAATGTAATTAAGAGAAAACTCAACGAAAACGTTTTCTGTTTAATTGATTGTATGAACAAAGAGGAACGTTTGTTTTCTGTATGCAAAGAAAAACAAAAGAATTGTTGCACATGGCCGATTTAAAATAACAATTGGACATAATAATGAAGTTTTTAAGGTGAATATTGTGGACTGAAATGTGATTTTAATTTATTATTCATTGTAATATGTTTGATTCCTTAATAAATTAATAATATCTTGTGTAGGTATATTTTTAAATTTCGTATTCAACATATTTTACAATCATTGTTTACTTGTATTTCTTCGATTGCAAGGTAACCATTTCATGGTTACGAGAAAATTTATTTTTAGTTAGGTATTTCTTGTGGATGCACACGTCATCTAACCACTTCAAATTCGGGAAAATAAAAAACTATTCTTGAAATAATTCGCTAGGTAGGTACTTACATTGCATAAGTCACATTTTATTCATGTTTCTGTCAATATCGTACATATTTCAATATCTCGAAGTTCATTGTATAAGAGTAACAAGTAACAATATACTACCATATTAATTCTGATACATAACATACTTGAGCAGAAATCTTAATCAAACTCTCAATGCATGGTCAGACATTATCCGTAATAACTTCAACACGTGGTCGAGACACGTGAGGAAACAATAGCGTTGCATTTAGTATAGTTCATGGAAAATCATTATGAGAAAAAGCTGTTATTCAATTGCTGATAGCTACGAAGTACGAACAACTTTATGAAAATGCGTCGTTAATAAATAAACAAATAAACAAATCGTTTATTTTACACCATGTTACATACATTTAATAACTCAGGTCCCTAATATGTATAGTTATAAACTGTTTTTCAGGAGCTTGGAGGAGGTTATACATAATTTAGTAGATATTATCTATTCTGAAGAGATGACATAACCGAATTTTAAAAATCTACATAAACAACCATAGACACCTGTTAACATAAAGCTTTTAAAATAGGGGTTATAAAGTGTCCTAACGTTATTAAATAAGTTCAAATCGCTCAAAATGCTCTTAATTTTCCATTTTTTTTTTTTGTATACAATTAGTACATATTAGTATGTGTGCAAACAGTATGAAAAAAATAAAGTCCTTGAATATCTGTTATGTACATTACTTCAATAATTCTTAAAATAAGGGACACGTGGATCAAATTACATACTAGACTCATAACATTACGTATTATCTTGATACAATGTAGTACTTGTTTATCTCAAATACATCAAAGAAAATTATCCTCATGTCCATTAGACGTCTTTCCAAATAAAATTATTTAATAAATGTAATACATAATCTCTTCATTCATTGAATAAAATCTTAAAAATGGTTGAAGTTATTTGAATAATACGATATTGTTCTGGCCTCAATACCACAAAGAATTATGTATATTGTATTAAAATCGAGCTTATTAATTTTGAATATTTTTTCGCTTCCATTCATTTTTACCTAAGGCTTTACCAGCTTTACTTATATATAAAATTCTCGTGTCACAATGTTAGTCTGCATACTCCTCCGAAACGGGTGGACCGATTTTTTGTGCATATCGGGTAAGTCTGAGAATCGGCTAACATCTATTTTTCATATGTACCACGGGCGAAGCCGGGGCGGACAGCTAGTTATATTATAATTGTGTGGAAGATTTCTTACAAAAAAACTTATTTTAATACTTAAATTAATTTCCGATCTAAAAGAATAGTTTATTTTTTTACCGAAATGATTTTAAATTGGATTTTATGATATTACTAGCTTACCGCCCGCGGCTTCGCCCGCTTTGTCTAAATACTAATAAATTATATACCTTCCTCTTGAATCACTTTATCCATTCAAAAAAATCGCATCAAAATCCGTTTCGTAGTTTTAAAGATTTAAGCATACAAAGCAATATACAAAGGGACACAGGGACAGAGAAAGCGACTTTGTTTTATACTATGTACCTAGTGATAGTGATTTATGGCTATTGAAATATAATAAGTTATAATATACCTATCCTTAAATAACATTAAAATATTTATGTCTTTATATGTGTACTATTACTTTTTTAATTTTTCTCCTGACAATACAACAAAAATTGAATTAACAATATCTATCTAACCTTTCGCGCGTGATGCCGCGGCCGTGACCATACGAAATAGGGATTAATATCTATAAATATTCAATTATATATTATTACCTATATTATTTATATTTATACACTTTTATACACATCTTACCTGTCTAATGATATGCAAACAAGAACATTTGAAGACAAATAGAGTCCAAACGCTCTCAATACTAGGAAAAACTTGCATGCCCAGTTGCCAGCTAACCAGGCGTTGGTTGTTCGCCAACCAATCTGAAAAAAAAAATTATATTTTTACAAGGAAAGATCTTTTTTCTTTAGCATGTTTATTACTGTAAAAAGGCGATAAGAGCAAACCTTACTCATCAAAAGTTATAGTAAATCATAGATTGCAGCGGCATAATATCACGAATAAAATTTAACACCGATTGGCGCGAAAACACAAAGAGTGACAGATTCCAAATTCAAATGTAACATTTACAATTCATTTTTTTTTGTTTTTTTTTTTGGTTATGTGTTTATGGCCAGCTGAGTCAAAGACAACATAGCTATAATATATTTACAAAAATACTTAAGTAGATAATGTATTAAATTTCAATATTTAAAAACATTGTTTTTCTACGGCAAAGTCAAATAAATACTGATATCATACTTTTATAGTTTTGACATACGATAATATTCATAAACTGAAAGTACCTTACATCTAACTTTAAAGGCGCGGATGCCATAAAAATGTATACCTAAAGCTTATTTCGTAACATTGCCAACAATTCTAGCTCAATTTTAATTCTTAAAACTTCCATAATGCTAGTCTTTGTCAGAAGAAATTGAAATTTGAAAGTTACTATGCTCGTTTTTTTCATTTTTCAACATGGTTAATAATTAAGTTTGGGTTGAGAATTCGCTAGTTCTTTTCATCCCGACTCTCCATTTTAATTTTTTAACATAATACCAGTAGGAAAATTTACAAACGACTTTGCGACCGGAAAAAGAATATAAGGAGACTAAATTTTTACCCAAGGAATAAACTCAACAATAATTCTATAAATATAAATTAAATTGGGATGTAAGTTGAAATCTCAAACAATGTAAAAAATTTCATGATACAACATGAACATGAAATTAAAAGAAAAATTGTATCGAAAAGCTTTCTAGGTAACTTCAATAACAATTTTAGCCTAAGTATCACATTTTAAAGATATTTTATTTAAATTTATTTTATGTTTATAAAAAAAGATGAATGAATAGACATGACTGATATACAAGATTTATAAACAAACTCAACATCTTGATAACTTTTCATTCATCCAAAATAACTAAACCTTAGAGCACGACGCGTCAAAAATGGTGTCTCGAAAGAATTTGATTTGACATAGAGCCAAAGAGAAATGTACACATTTAATTCTAGCAAAATCCAGCGATTAGTATACATGAAAAGCTTCGTCTAGAAACGAATGTTAACCTAATAATTTTAGTACTAGGAATAGTACTAGCCGATTACGAAGAGCTGGAACGTAAACACATTCACACATTGCGACGTGAGTCTGTGAAGACGCGCGCGGCGTGACGTCATACTGCATACGCATCATGAAAAGTCTGCCCGTCTCTCTCGCGCGCAGATTAGCTTATGAGAGTGAAGGGGACAAATTATTGTTTTTATTTTGCAATTGTTTATAAATACAGGGTGATGTAATTTAAACAAAGACGTTAGGTATATTACTAACTATATTCGACGAGATAACTACTTCGCGGTACGCGGATTAGAATTTTTTTTTACTTTACCTAGGTTAAATTATGTAACAATTTTAATAAGTTTTGTAATCTAAATGTAAACGCAGTAAGTTCAAATTTTCATACATAGCTGGACAATACAGCTTTTATTGTAATGTAGCCTTATCTCTTACGTGCTAGGGTTTCGCTTGTATGTATTGTATTGGGAGTGAGCGCATGTGTTATTTGTATTGTTTATATCGTTATTTTGCATTAGACATTAAATTTAATTATTATTTGATAATTGGATGATTATCAATACTATATTACAATAAAATTGATTAGGTATGAGAATAAATAATTAAGTTCATCGATTGAGTTACTTTTAAATTGTTATTTTACATATTATAAGTTATGAGAGCTTTCATATTATCTACAACGCACCCATTTTACAATTGAAGTCTATACTAGAATCGCATTTATTTTTGAACATACTGTATAGTAAAATTGCATATTACTTAATTGTGAGTACTGTGAACATGCCAGCTTTCCTTAATCGACCAGTAACTGTTTGTGACACTTGATGAAATGTTACTAGCTATAAATAAAGAATGTAAAAGGACCACGTGCGTCCTATTCGTCTTATAACTGGCAACTTTATGAATTTTAAGTAGTCTATATTCATAAAAATATAAGTAAAACAATAGCTAAAATATTTACTACGTTTAATAATTTATATCAATTCAACTTTCCAAAAGATAAATCTATTATTGCAGTAACTACTATATTATTAACTATATTTTTTCGATCTATTGAGGTTATATCATAGGCCATAGCCAAAGGTAACAAATTTTAAATGTTGATACCCTTATTGATACCTGTATTTGCAACCACGTTTAACATTGAGGTTAGATGTTTACGGCAGTGCAAGCTAGTGTCACTTGCAAGTGTAAGCTCCTTCGTACACTGGACTACTCAAAATCCAATAGTGGACGATTTTAGTGTCCAAGCGACTACCGCCACACGAATCCATTGAGGTTCGTGCACTTGTCGCGTCGCCGACGCTGAAAATCGTGGAATCTTGCATACAATGCGGCTTACTTTTGTATGTTTGATGACTTTTCATATTATGTAGATTCCAAGTCGCTTTTATGCGATGATTACAGTTTGTAATCATCGCATACAAAGATATACAATACAACAACAAATACTACATACAACATACAACATACAACAAATATACAATACATTACAATGTAATAAGCAGAAGCTTTGTTAGAAAATACCTATAGTTCATAAATGTGTTAATATCTAAAATTGAATCTTTCCTACGCATGTGTTTATGAAACAAAATTATAGGACAGAAACGATTGAATTAGAATTTTGGCAAAAAAATGATAGCCCCTAAATAAAATTTTCCTCAATACAAAAATCGATATCTAGAGCAGTTTTGATGCTTATTATTAGGTCATTAAGTAAAATGAAAGTTAAATAATTAATTGGTTCAGTAAAACGCCTATATCACGATGAAAGCACCTGTGATCTTCATACAGTCCGTAAATTTTCATTTGAAAATTGTACAACTATTTTAACGAGAAAATATTTAAGAGCGCTTATGCAAGCCCAAGCAATTTATTATATAAAATGTGTCTTAAAAGAAACTAGAAGAATCCTCCTTAAGATAAATCTTCCAAGCACTGTGTCAAAGTAAGTTGATGTTATCTGTATAAATAAGAATTTCACTGAGAAGAGAACTTCTTATTTACGTATATGATTTATTCATAATCTTATTTAACCCGACGTTCCGAATACTTTACTGGTCTTATTTTTATATGTACCCGCTACTTCGCTAACGTACTATTATGCAAAAGTTAATAGTTAATAGGTATCCACAAGAGCGAGCAGCCTCGCGAATTACCGCGCGAACCCGAATTAGGCCAGTAGAAATCGACACTAAAAAACCCTAAATTCGCAAAGCACGATGTAGATTTGAATTTTTGGTATGTTGTTTGGATCAGTTAGGGTGATGTAAATCCCAATTTGCAACTTCGAAAAAGTTGTGCTCGCTGCGCACCACGTGATAAACTGCGAAAATTTTGGACTTTTTTCACTTTTTGCTCTAAAAGT
>CAJQZN010033881.1:0-23262 GCA_907164685.1 Colias eurytheme | reverse complement strand
GGTGGACAAGTATCGCGTCTGAGGGTAAATGTCACTTGCACCGACTTTGTTTCGTTGGCTTTTATTCTCCAGTCTTTCAGCCACACTGAGACATCATTTAAGCTTTGCTGTAACATTTTCGAGGCAGATACAGGATCCTCATGCATTGCGATGAGAGCAGTATCGTCAGCAAATGTCCCAACGAGAACATCTTCTTTAGTCGGTAAGTCATAAGTGTATATTAGATATAATACAGGACCCATTACGCTGCCCTGCGGAACACCAGCCTTAATTTCGTAGAGATTTGTTCTGTCGTCTCCATGCTTAACATAGAAGTGTCGTTGTTGAAGATATGACTTAATGATTAGGTAGAAGTTTATAGGTAAAGCTTGGAATATTTTATAAAGAAGGCCCTCATGCCATACACGATCGAATGCCTACGAAATGTCCAAAAAAGCTGCTGAACAATATTTTTTGTGTTCGTATGCGTTATTAATCATCTCGACCAAACGATGGACTTGTTCAATCGTGCCGTGACCTTTGCGGAAGCCAAATTGATGGGTCGGTATTAAATCAGATTTGGCTAGCAGTGGAGCCAGGCGTTTCAGAATGAGAATTTCCAAGATCTTTGAGGCAACAGGTAGTAAACCTATGGGGCGGTAGGAGGAAACGTTTTCTGGAGCCTTTCCTGGTTTGGGAATAAGTATGATTTCAGCCACTTTCCACTGGGAAGGTATGTATTCTCTTCGCAGTATAGCGTTATATATAGCAGTTAGTAAGTCAATGGCTACGGAAGGAAGTTCCTTCATGGCTTTAGTTGTTATTAAGTCATAACCAGGAGCTTTGTTCAAGCTAAGATTATTGATTGTGGAACGAACTTCACTTGCCGTGAACTTTTTTATGGGAGGTGAAAGCTGATGCGGTGTCGATAGAGCTTCTGTTACTTCAGATATCTTGCTAGAGCCGTCAGCAGAGTTCGGCGTGAACACTCGCGAAAGATGCTGAGCAAACAAGATTGATTTTTCAGCGTCACTTTTGGCCCACGTGCCATCATCCCGTCGAAGTGGTGATTGGAAAGATATTGGGCTTTTTAAAGATTTAGTTGTCTTCCACAAAGAGTAATCTGTTGCAGAGGTGGCATCTAGGCTGTGCAAGCGATTCTCTATTTCTATGTTCCTGATGTCTTCTAGAGTGTTCTTAACTTTCTTCGCTAGTTTGTTAAATTTTTTCTTATCTTCTGGATGTCTAGAGGTATGCCACTGTTTTCTTGCCTGTCTCTTTTTAAGTATTAATTCGGTTGCTATTTGTGGATACATGGGTATGATCTTAATATCTCTGTGTTTGGGCGTAGCTTTCCAGGCAGCAGTTTGAATGCAATTGTTAAAACTCTCGACAGCTGTGGTTATATCGTCATCTGATTTCAAGGGTATATGTTTATCTATTGTGCTGACTATAATTTCTCGAAAGTATTCCCAGTTAGTTTTTCGAGAATGAATCCTGCAAGGTTTTGTTACTTCCACAGGCTCATTATACAGTACGGCTATGACAGGTGTGTGATCAGACGATAGTTCGTATGTAGATTTGCAATGTAGGGAAGAGATAGGAAGACCTTTCGTTACGAAAAAATCGACCAGGTCAGGATTCTTCTTTGGATCGGAAGGCCAATATGTCGGTTTTCCAGTAGATGTAACGCATAGGTTAAGTTGCTCGACAGCTTTCTTTAGTTCACGACCCTTCGTAGTAGTTGTTCTTGCGCCCCAGTCAGTATGTTTGGCGTTATAGTCCCCCGCTGCAATGAATCTATTACCGAGTTGATTGAAGAATGACATATATTGTTCAGCTTTTAGGTTGTGCTTTGGGGGTATGTAAAGCGCTGAGACCAGTATTGGGCCACTTGCACTCTCAATAGAGATGGTAGTGGCTTGAATTTCGTTAGTGCTTATTGGATTGTGGACGTAGTGTTTGACATTGTCCCTGACCAGTATTGCAGAACCTGCATGAGCTCCGCCATCAGGGTGGTTCGTGTGATACAATTTGTACCTTGGCACTTGGAAGTGGGATTTGACGGTAAAATGCGTTTCAGAAATAAGCATAAAATCAATTTGATGAGTTTGCAAAAAGTATACTAGTTCTTGAGTATGGTTTGACAGCCCATTTGCATTCCACAAGCCGAGGATTATGGGTTTAAATATACTTAGTTGCGGGGGGGCACGGTGGGCCGCCTGCCTCCCGCCTGAATAAAATCCTCGCAACTGCCTTGATTTGTCGTTTGCGATCGCCAGTCGGATATTACACTTAGCAAAAGGCTTGTCATGTTGTTCAATTGTTGCATCATTTGTTTAAGCATATCCAAGAGTTCTTTAATGTCATTATTGGTTTCATTGGACTTTCCAGTTTGTTGGGTTTGAGTTTTAGGCAGATTAGGATCCTGTAGCGGAGGAGCGTGAGTTGCAACTGTTACATGCTGGGGTTTGTAAAGGTTTTGTGGTTTCTTATTTAGACCATTGCGAACGACGTCAGCATATGGCTGAATTGGATGTTGGACTTGATTAGAAGTAGGGATGTTCAGATCTTGTTGAGGAGCTCTGACTCGAAGAGCAGGGTATTTCTTTTTCTGAAGCTCCTTGAAGACAGAGCAGCCTTTATAGTTCGCAGGATGATTTCCATCGCATAAAGCGCATTTGACGTCATCCGATCGATCTTTACGCGCACATGTGGACGATGCATGATTTCCGGCGCATTTAATGCATCTTGGACAACGACGACAATAGGCTTTTGTGTGTCCGTAATCAAGACAATTGGCACACTGAGGTATAGTACGTTTTGGTTTTGGTGGTTCAAACTTTACGCGACAGTATAGCAGGTTTTTAATTTTATAAATATCTTTATTGTTTGAGCTTGGTTGGAGTTCGACCACAAACATATGCAACGGGGTTTTGGTCAATGCTTGTTTGATGTTCCAGATATTAGTGGTGATGTGCCCCAGCTTTGCCAATGCTTCTTTAATGTCATCAGTATCGGTCGATGGATGTATGTTCTTAAGTATGACTTTAAAGTTCCGTTCTTGTTTGGGTTTGTAAGTAAAATATTCTGTGCCCTTAGCATCTAGTTCATTGACAATGATCCTGTACGCGTCTGTTGTTGCTGGTTGAATTTTTACCTGATCCTTGGGTAATACTTTAATTTCAAAAAGATCTTTCACGGTTTCGTCCAGCAATTTTATTAAGGGACGAATATTATTCACTTTGTCGATGAATATAGGTGGAGGTTTTGGTATCCTTTCTGTTGGCTGGGGTTGATGGTCCTCTTTTTCTACATCGTTATCGAGCATAGAGAAGGAATTGTGTGTGGGCGTCGGCTGGCTTAGCCAGTATGTGCTGATTTTAGACTGTTTTTGGCTTCTATCTGCTTCGGGACTATTTCTTTGTCTCTTGCGATTTTGAATTTCAGTCCACTTAGAGTTATCCGGGTTTTCATTGTCGTTTGTTATATCAGTAATGTTTTGGCTGCAATCAGTGAGGGATTGCGATCTTGGTCTATTGAAGAGACTAGGGTGAAAAATTTGTTGTGTAAGCCTTTTTTGATTGGTTTGAGTTAGGTTAGATGATTGATTAGATGATTCCATTTTTGTTCCCACGAGTAGGACAAATATACAGGTCACACAACCGGGTTACTCCCATTCCGGTCATGAAGGCTATATACTTCAACGTGCGCCAGGTGCGTTGAAGATTTTTGAATGTTTATTTATTTTTTTCTTATTTTTTTTTTTTTATATTTTATATTTATTATTTTTATATTTATTATTCTTAGAAATATTTTTAAAAGTTAATGAAATTTATCTTCTATTATTATTAATTTAAGTAATGGCAACACAGATAATATTATTGTCTATGGATTGACATAACATGTCAATGTCATGTCATTTTCACTTGACAATAGAAATGTTAGGTGTAATATTGAGGGTAGTCTGTAGATTGCAAACAGTTATAAGTGTCACTTTAAAGTTTTAGCACTAGTTTTTTTTACGAAAAACACAACACTTTCACTGGATAACAATCACACATGTACGTCAGGTTATCTTTTCCACTTTTTTCACTTTTTAACGACATAAACTAGAATATTTCCCGTAGTAACGATTTTATCTTCACGAGAGTATGTTTTCATGGTTATGACAGTTGTGACAGTGAAATTGATGAAATATAATAATAATATTATAATTCGCAGGTGCAACTCCAGCAGCCGGTGCAACAAATACAACAGCAACCAGCGGCGCCACAGCAACAACCGCAACAGCAACAACAACAGCAACAACCAGCAACGACGCCGGCCAACCAGCCGGGACAGCCGTTGTTGCCAAGACGTGGGCTGTCGCTTACGGTAAGATATAGATATAATATTAAACCGGTGCAACAAATACAACAGCAACAACCGCAACAGCAACATATAATATTATAATCATTGCTCTTGTAATATAATATAGTTGTTTATTTTAACATTACAAACTGTCTTGTATTTTATTCAACTTAGGGCCGATTTTTCAATGCTTGGATAAAAGTTATCCGTCCAATAAAGTATTACACGATAATATTATAATGTCACGTAAACCGAACACAAATACGGGCAATTAGAATACGTTTTTAAAATGGTAGTTTTATACATTATTCGACAAATAAGTTTTATCCAAGCATTGAAAAATCCGCCCTAAAACTAATATTTACAATTGTTCTATTATTTGCAGCGCGAACAAATGTTAGAGGCGCAGGACATGTTCCGTAATGCGAACCGAGTGACGAGGCCCGAGAAGGCGCTTATATTGGGCTTCATGGCAGGATCCAGAGGTATATACTGTATTATTTATGTATTTTATAGATATTTATTGTGTTTATGGAAGAAAAATAGATAAAAAAATGATATTCAATGTGTTTGCAGTCTTTACATTTTAAGTTTGAAATGTTTAAAATAATAATTACAATAACATTTGCTTTGTAAACTCGAAAACTTTTGTATAAATTATGCTCATTTTTCCCATAGTAATAAAGAAACCTTTGATTGTTCTAAAACCGTTAAGATGTTAACACAATTACTTACACCAGACATATTTTTTTTGTTAAAAAAAACGAAAAAACCATGTTCTAATATTCTAACATTTCTTTCAGACAACCCCTGTCCGAACCTCGGGAACATTGTAACAATAAAACTCTCCGAAAACATAGAAAACGTCCTGCAATCAGACGACACGTACCTCACAATGCTCTCCGAGATGCATTTCCAAATGAATTACAATAATGGACAGTGGACAAGGCTCAAGAAGTACAGACATATAGATGGCATGGTCCCACAGAAGATTCCTCCAGGGTCCACGGTTATATCGGCCAATAATCAACAACCTGTTGTGTCGATAGCCAATCAGAGTGTTAGTTAAGTGACTCAGTGTAGTGTCTAAAGTGTTAAAGTGACAGTGTTGCCATGGAAATGGTAAAGTGTATGGATTGATGTGAGCGAACAAGTGGAACGATCAGGTAATTTGGAGTGAAATTGTAATGGGCGTTCACAATGCGCAGTGTTGGCCCAACAAATGATCATAGTGGTAGAAGGAAGGTGGAATACCATAGAAAAAGGGAGGATCTTCGAACAGTCTACTGAACTGGCCGACCGGACTAGGCCACAATGTATGATATCGGGAAGTTGTATATATTACTAGCTTCCGCCTACGACTTTGTACGTGCATCCCCGTTTTTCCCCGTTCCCGCAAGAATTTCGGGAAATCCTTTCTTAGCGGATGCCTACGTCCTAACATCTACCTGCATGCCAAACTTCAGACCGATACGTCCAGTGGTTTGGGCTGTGCATTGATAGATCACTATATCAGTCACCTTTGAGTTTTATATATATAGATGATCTGTAGCGAAAATATTTCGCTCGCTTAAGTTTGATTCAGAGTGAGGTGTCGCTACAATCGTCGATGTTTGCCGCCATTACGTCGATAATGAATAAACATCTACAGTGATGGTTGATCATAGACATTTAGGATCTACACTATCGTGATTGCTTCTACTCGCCCAACGCTGCACAGTGTGAAAAGGGCCTAAACTAAATTTTTTTTAGCTAGATGTTTTGTGTTAGCTATTTGGTGATATACAATAACAACTTATACTGTGTATTTAAATCAGAAATTATTGAAAACTGATACGGATAAATAAGTACAGATTTTTTAAGCTATTGCATAGCTTTTAGCTCAGACTTTGAGCGCGGCGACCGAATGTAAAAATTCCGTACCGAAAATGATGCGATGCAATAGCTTTACCGCGGCAGTCCTCGAGTGCCTGTTTTTTTTGTGTAGTCTATGGATCTCAAAAGATAAGATTAGACTTTTGGTTGAGTTTGAAAGGAATGGACTAAAAATGGAACAGAACAGTATGTCTGAATATGAAATATTAATAAGTGTTATATTATGATAGAATAGGCAATGAAAATGGAACGAGAATTTTAAAAGAATCGAAACGGAAGGATATGTTTTAACTGAATACTGAACAGTTTATTATCTAGGATAAATAATATGATCCTCTCAATGTAATTAAAATATTCTTCTTGGCAAAAACATTGGAAAAAATGCTTAGAATAAATTATAAAAGAATTGATGTCAATGGGTTATAAAGACTCTAAAAAATGCTTTTGAAATCTTATAATGTTTGTTTAACATTATAATTGATTCTTGTTAAATATGTTAGTTAATTTTTTTTTTTTTGTTTCACTGGATTTTGCAACTAAATTAACTTAAAAAAGATCACACTTTCTGAAAGAAATATAAAAAAAAAATTCAGCTTAACTATGAATATTTTATAATTTAAATTTTGATGAAATTTGAATCTAAATTATGATTATGAATTTTAAATATGACCAAGGGCGTACTATGACAATGTTATCGCAATTATTACAAGCGATACTATGCAGAAATTTTTAAACTATTGCATAGCTTCTATCGCGGGCCTTGAGCGCGAGGACCGAATCCAGAAATTCCGTAACGAAAAAACCTCACGCTCCCCACTCCGACGGGCGCGGAGGTGTGGCTTGAAGGCATAGCATGCAATAGCTTTACCGCGGCAGTCCCCGAGTGACACACGTCTTTTTTTTCTTTTTTTTATTAGAGAATATCTCTGTAAAAACATTTCTTATTCCTTTGCTCATAACATGTCAAAGTACACCCCAAACAAACAAGGTGTTTCACCTTACAATTGTAGAAAAACTGAAAATTGTCGGAAATTGAAATGTGTCAAAATACATATTAAATATACTTGTGTGTAATTGGTTTTATAATAAGGCTTAAAATAATTGTTATAGTTAAATATATAAGCTATTGATGTTGACCAAATGCGCTGTGAGATTTTGTATTGCTTGTTTTTAGTTTAACCTTTTTAAAAATGGGTTGGGAATTGGATTTTTTATAATAGCTGTTTGCGCTAACTTTGCTTGCATTTTATGTTTCTTGGTACATTGTTGAAATATGCACTACATTTTAGCATGTACATACACACAGATATACAAAAATAAATATTAAAAACTAAAACTTACAATAATCTATACTAATATTATAAAACTGAGGAGTTGTTTGTTTGTTTGTTTGAACGCGCTAATCTCAGGAACTACTGGTCCGATTTGAAAAATTCTTTCAGTGTTAGAAAGCCCAATTTTCGAGGAAGGCTATAGGCTATATTATATCATCACGCTAAGACCAATAGGAGTAGAGCAATGCGGGTAAAACCGCGGGGCACGGCTAGTAAACTATAAAAGTAACAATAATCTTTACAAATATATACACACTTAATTATATGTTTATTTTCTAAGAAAGAAAAAGAACCCAATTTCCAACCTACATTTAAGTAAAAAAGCCTTGGCGAGCAATATGTATTTGCGTTACATATAAGATATTTCAAATTTATAGTATTAATATATTATGTGAATATAAAAAATAGGATCTCAAATGGTTTATAATAAACTATTACATTGATAGTCGTCTTTAACTGAATATCACACACCAAGTATATGTTGAAACCCTTCAATAGACTGACCTCACAGTATGTTGATTACCCTGTAATATACTAATAATTTTATTTTTCAAGATAGAAAAAAGTTTGGAGGGTAGTTGCAATAAACAGATACAAATACGAATTTAAAAAGTTTACTGCCTGAATTTAACAAACTATTTAAATATTTCCTACAGATAATGGTAGTTTCACTTGAAAATAAACCATTTTTGATCCTGTTTTTTAATATAAAAAAAGAAAAAATGTACATACAAAATATATTAGGGTAACACTGGATTAAACATTTTTCTAATTATTCTATCTTCACTTGCTTCGCCAGCGACGTTACACGAAAAACATTTTATACTTATCTATCTCTTTATCAATTTTATCGAGATTTGTTAAGCCTTTCTAACTTGATTGAGTAACAAACATCCATAACATCCATCCATCCATGTTAGTTGGATGTGTAGCTATATTATATAGGTCTATACCTAAACCAGTTTTGCCCTAGTATATAATTATTATATGTATCATACAAAAATATGAGAGTTAAAAACTTGATGAAAAGCACATTATACTTATTGGTTTATGATTTTCTATGTATAAAAGGCATAAATGCAAAAAAAAGTCTAAAGTAAAGAGAAAAGCTGTAAAATAAAGATACACACAGACCATCCAATAAATAAATATGTAATAAGAGAAAAAACGTATCAAACCTGACCATTTCAAATATTTTCATAGCTTTCGTAATTCGTAAATTAGGATTATATCCGTATGTACTCTTAAATCATGTCAATTGATGTTCTTAATGTTTATATATTTATATCTAAACTATGTATTATTTACATGTATTCACTTAAATATACAATCCTATTTAGTGTCTCTGTGTGTATCATATTATAAAACACGTTCATGCAGCATGACATGCTCAGACTTCTGAGTAAATATTATAGAATAAACAATGTGCTTGCAATATCAATATATCATGCATGCATGTCATGCAGCATGACCGTCTATAAACCACTTAACCCTGGATGAAACTTTTCGGCGCGTAAAGTGCCTTGACGTTATTATTTCTAGAACGTAGACATATAACGTATATATTTAAACATAAAAAAGCAAAGGCTGAATTATTTTCGTTCCATTTACTAGTTTTTGGTTTCCAAGTGCATCGGAAATTTTCAAACCAGACCCTTTAGTTAGTTCACTACGTGTTAATGGCGTTAGACTATTATTTATTTCACGTCTTTGTTTTATTTATAGAACGAGATTGTAAGTAAAAAGTTTTGTGGTTATCTATACTAGCTTCCACAGACAACAAAACTTTTTACACCAGACCATAGACCATAGAGTAGTCAGACGGTCTATCGTGTCTCTGGTACTACCTAAATCATAGATTAAGTTTTTCATAGATGAATAGAAGAGTTTTCTATACATGTTAAGTTAGTTTTATTTTTTGTTGTACGATTTAATATTCACTTTGTATATAGTAGATAGTACAAAAATATTAAAGGAGAAGCATATTTGAATGAATTTGTTGTTTTATTTTATTGGATGCTGATACATGATTAATTTGCAAACATGCACACTGCACATACCTACCCTTTAAAACACACACACACATTTAGATTGATGAACAAAACACTATCAAAATTATTTTATGATTCTTCAACTTGTATAGTACCTACACTTAGTGCATTACTACCATTATCATAAGAATTTTCCATCTATTTCATCAAGATTTTATCCCATGCATGTTCTTTTAGTAGACATGTAGGTAACAAAGCACTTGGTTATTCAAAGAGTTGAAAGGCATGAAAACAGTTTTTCTTAAGTAGGTATAAAAAACAAGAACAATTTCAAATACCATTTATTAACTCTTCAAATTATTTACAAGTAATTGCACTCAGGTTCTGCATAAAAATACATGTTATTTTCAAACAGTTTTAACTGTCGTCATAGGTATACACGTCGATTCGTTTCCGATAATGATCCACTAGAGGGAGACACTGGTACATCACTGAAAACATATTGTTAAAAAATGTATAGAATATTCTACTAGCAAATTATTAAAAGTACCTATATTAAACATAATGAACAAAATATTCTTGGTCAACGAAAGTATAATAGACCATCCTAGACCACGCTAATCGCTTTCCATCAGGCGAAGTGATGGTCAAATGCTTGCCTAATCCTGAATAAAAAAAAATAACTACGTAAATATCTAAAGTAGCTATGCCTATATCTCACCCATACGTTAAATATTTACCAAAAAGGAATACAATTTCTGGAATAAAGGCAACAAGACTCCACGCGCCTTCCTCTTGCAGTCGAAATAAAAAGCCCAATATCGATATAACAAAACCCATCACTATAAAAGCTAGCGTGTACCACAGGTATATTTGTAAGAGCATCGCGTTTTCCTGAGAACACAAACTTACCATTAATTGAAATGTATAGGTTACATATTTAAATAATAAATTGTAAAACTTTAACTATTTAATCACCACAAAGTATGATGAATGCTAAATCTTTAACACGACGGAAAAGACCGAACAGGGTATCGTATGAAGCAATGGAAGTTTCAGCATCTATTAACGTATAGGATAATAGGATAGGATTAAGGTACCTATATAGGTTAAATCCAAATTTGATATTTATTATTAGTTACTAACAACAATAGACCCCAACAGCAGTAACATATTAGCCATTTGGAAGGCCGTCACCAGCACACTTCTGAACGAGTCGACGTGTGCGCGCGTATCATAACACACCACGCACACATCCGCGTCGTCGTTGGATAGGATTTCTAATAAACAGCCAACCTGAAAAAAAATCGATAAAACACAGTATCGAAATAGCATCGTATTCATATACGCAGATATCTGCTAGGTCGATAAAGATGCTCCTGCAACTTCTCCTAGATGGCGTAGAATATTCTTATAGACGTTGTCGAATATTATTATAACATATTCTTTCCTTCTGCTGTAGGTACGTACCTACCTACAGCAGCAGGCGGGCAAAAAACATTATATAAATAGAAATGTTTAACAATTTTTATTAAGCTGATGTATAACTTAGGTACAACTTACAAGCTTAGTTACAAGCTACATTATTGTTAAGTTTCATCCAAATCCGTCCAAAATTGTTTTCGTAAAAATGTAACAACATCCTCAAACGCTTTCGCATTTATATTTGTAGGATTTTCTTCCCTCATTCAAATATTTTATAATCGCGCCTTGCATCTTAAAAGTGCGAACACTTTTCATTCACAATTCCTGTATGCAAAACTAAAAAAGCTTACTTACTAATCCTATAATAGATATCAAAGCCACGCTACTCCGAGGTGAGAGGCAGAAACACTCTCCGTCCTCACATGGATTTAAATCTGATAAATTCTCCATTACACAAACAGAGTAATGTCTGACAAATGTCACTCATAGCTGATGAAGACCAAGAAGATGAAGACAATTAAACATTTATTACACACTGTACGTTTTATAAAAATAAATCCGCGCTTAAAATATAATAAAAATAATAGGTACCTACGCATAGGAATCAATGTCTATGCGTAGGGACCTATTTGTAGACCTATTATTTCGATTTTATGGATATAAAAATAAAACAAGTTAAAAATCAAATGACTCTCGAAAGACAGACCTCTTTTATAAATTGCTCTATGATATTTACTCTTCTTTAAAAACATTTCTATTTATTCTTCTTTGACCAATGTCATGTAACTGCTGTCTTTTTTCTGAGTGAAATAATTTGCAAAATGGTTCGCTTATTTGCTGTATCAGTGTTTGGTATATTATGTTTGCTGACATGCGTCTTTTCGGATGAAGATGTTACAGGTGTGTATTATAAAATCATTTACATTTTTATATTATTAAAAGTATGTACAACACCTATATTTATAGGTACTTTAAATCTATTTACTCTAATACATATAACGCAATCTCCAAATCAGTCCGCATATGTACTATTGTAGTAGATAGGTATAATTTATCAGTAAAATCTTGAGTAGTCCTACAAATCTTAAATTATTAATTATTGTAGGGATATGTTGTCATTATTACCTATTCTCTACATTATTCTATACATTTTATCCACTAATACCTACTCTTTTCTGCAGAAACCTCCGCTCAGCCTGAAGAACTCACCGTAGAAAACGTCATCCAACAAATTGAACATCTCACAGCATTAGCGGAGAAATCACGACGTGAAGGAATCTCCACCGATCACACAGAACAACTTTTTGACAAAATAGCTTTATCTTTCAACGATTTGACTGAACTTATCGATGCTAAAAACTACACGGACACATTCTTTACTCTTCAAGGCATAGATAGAGTAATCATTCCAAATATTAGAACGACATACACAGCACTACGACTTCAATTAATTTACCTACTCAAAACATTGTTTAAAAATGCCCCATCGACTGCCAATACATTCATACCGATGAATATAATAGATATGCTGCTAGATGTATTTGAAAATGACGATAATCTTGCCCTAAAAGCTCACGCGTTGGATGTTATGTACCAGTGGTTACCTAACAACCCCAAATTGCAAGCTAGGGTCATGAAACTAAAGGGACTGGAACCGTTCTATGAACAAATAGCTAAATTAGACTCGAACGTTGTACAGAAGCTTCTAGATCTATTCAATATTATATTGGAAGAACATTTGCGCGCTAGAACTGAGAAACAAAGAAAACCAAATGAGATGTTTAAGTTTTATCAAATGATTGGTTTGGTGGAAAGAATGTCTACACCAACAGTTTGCTATGGTCTTCTTAATATATTTAAGGATACAATTACTTTTAGTGGTAATAGCAGGGAAATATTCGTTCCAGTTGCTAAGCTTTTGAAGAATATTCAGCCGTTTTGTTTAAACCTATACAAGGGTAAGAATACAGCGATTGATATATTTCAGAATCTACACGATTTCTTTAAGGAATCGGTTGAGAAGGAATTGTTTAAAGACGTGCAATTTAATGTAACGGATATAGATTTAATTTTGTCTGAATATAACGAAAAGGTGAAGGAACATTATAAGGATGAGTTTTAAAATATTGTAAGTTTATATTATGCTCTATGAAATAAAAAATGTGGAATGATATTGGTTTTTTATTTTCCTAGTAGGTAAGTTAGATAGAGTTATTACTCTCATAACAAAATGAAAGTTTTCTTTGATCGATTTTAATTGTCATGATGGTTATAAATTTACACCGTCCGTTATCTACAATTTTAAACTTCCACGAAGTTTTAAATACTTTTAGTGTACTTTACTCAGATTACGAATCTTTTTCTTTATTGTAAAGAAAGCCAGCGATTAAGGTTATAATTCCAATCGCTTGATTCTGTAGAAAATTGTAATTCCTTGTGTAAATATTTCTAAATATTTATGACCAATCTAAATAGTTAAAATAAGTGTGGAGAGATTTTCAAATTAATCGCAATAAATAGCTAAGTACTTATAAATATCCTGCATCCATAATAGCTACAATTGTAAAGAACCACATTGATAAATATCATTATCTAACACATAATTACGACCCTCTGGTGTGGTCTACACACCGCAAATAATTTTGATTCCCCGACCCATTGTGCAATGATTCCATAGACCATAGAGTAAAGCATAGACAAGGATACAATACAAATCGAAATGTCAATTGTTGGTCTATGATTTATGGTTTGGAACGCTGACTGGATCTGTTGCTACTTAATTTATTATTTGGATGCCAATTTTGTATTGCAGTGTTTGATTGCAGTAGCTTATAATAAGAATTGTAATCACAAAAGATTAACTTTGTTATAATTTAATCTTAGTTGATTATAATGTCCCACTTGGACCTCCTGCTTATAATAGTTTCACTCCATATTTAGTATAAAACAAAGTCTCTTTCTCTGTCCCTATGTCCCTTTGCATGCTTAAATGTTTAAAACTACGCGACGGATTTTGATGCGGTTTTTTTATAGATAGAGTGATTCAATAGGAAGGTTTTAGTATACAATTTATTAGGTTTGAGACAAAGCGGGTGAAGCCGCGGGCGGTAAGCTAGTATAATATAAAAAATTTAATTTATATAATAGAGGATTGAACGCAAAATATATTTTTAAGTAATAAAATGTGCCCTAGAATTGGGCACTTGTAGGTTAATTTTTACTCCAGGTTTACAAGTGAAACCACCTATAGATAGATATTAAAAAGCTTTCTTTAAATTGTACATCGAATACTCAAGTCTACGGTGCCTCGAATCTGTGAAAAAATCAAACTTATAAGCCAACACAATCAAAAGATACAGCTTTTTGTGTTGCAAATTTTCGCAAATTTCGACATTCGCAAGGGAATCAAAACCTACAGGGAATCCGAGAACATACAGTCTTGAAATTTGGTAAAAAGTAACGTCTTATAGCACAGATATAGGAATAATTGTTAAAAACCTAAATTTAAAGTAACAACATAATAAAAAATTGGTTTGGTCGGAGCCTTTTCTGCGCGCTCTTGGCTGGTTTTATTCTTTACAAATTACAAGCTCCAGTTGCGGCTCCGCTTAGGTTGACCTGGGATAAAAGCTACAATAAAATATAACATAACATAGTACCTTTTTTCTTGTCTTTGATTTTATGCGAGATTTATATACATTTAACAGCAATTGAAATTAAAGATTTTACCGGATTTTAAACGCGATTTATTCATTAGGTATTATTATCCCGACGTTTTGCACGGGGAGACTGAAATGAATTAATCACGTTTAAAATCCATAGCTACCTACTTAGGAATATATGTTTCCTTTTGCTAAAAGTTTTTTCAAAATCAAAGTAGGTGTGTACTTCCAAAAAATAATTACTATTTTAAAAATACATAACTATACTTTGCATTAACATAATGCAGTCCCCACTAAGAGTCCCCAAAACCGCAATTTATTTATTGATTTCTTTCACACACTATCATTAGGGTAATGACAAATCGCGCGCTGGGTGGCCGCCATTTTATATCTTTTGTGTGCTTCCTTCCGTTTTCTGCATGTCAATTTAAATTAATCGAATATTTGATTCCGATCGTCACCATTCATACATTAGGTGCCTATGAAAAAAAAGTTACTTATTACAATTTGATTTTTTTGTAATCTGTAATATTTTAAATAAAAACGTTGTAACTTCTCAACCTCTTGGCCTCTATTAATTGGGTTTCATCGTATTATCTTTTTTGTTATGAATGTAAGAATCTTCGTGTAAAATAGGATTAACATGCATCATCAAAAAAATGAACACAGCAAATATTATAATTTTCTACATTTTTATACCAGCTTCCTCTTCTACCAAATCGTGGGAGTATACATAAGGTGTTACAAGTCCGTAGGCCCGGATAAACAAATACAAATATTGCATCGAATCGATCACATTTTTCGCGGTAAATAAAAAAGTGGCGGCTATTCAACTGTCAAATGTCAAACACGTAAAAATTGGCGGGCTATGATACAACCTGCCAGAACGAATTAAAAAAAAATCTTCAAGTGCTGCCCGTGAGAATAATCGCAGCCTTTTTTGTATTTTTAAAGTCATGAATGAGCTTTGTAGTGTAATGGCCACGGTAAACGGCTATTTGTATTGTACACGCAATCCTTAGCACTCTATTTGAACAATTTTAGGTTAGCCATGAGATTCTAGGATAAGAAACCGTCTCATAAAAAAATCAAAATATAGTATTACTTAATTAAAGTTTCGATAATAGTTGGTTAGAAGCCTGTTCAGAGTTATTAAAATAGTGGTTTGATAATGGCTATATGAGATTTTTATCAAGGTGTCCATGTAGAAATAAAAGATTCATCAACTCAACACTAACTAGAAAAACTAAAATTAATCAAAAATCTTCTTAATAAAATTATATACCAATATCTCCTAATTAATTACGATTAATTACATACGTCGTATTTTACTACTATCAAAGAGAATAAAAATACAACGTAACTACTATTACTTGTGTATGGGCTGCTGAGGTGATATGATATCCCATACACAGAATAACCAGCACTTATACATTCATATACATTATGCATGTCATTTATTTAAAATTATAAGCATGAATAAACTAATAAATATAACAAAATATCGCAGAAATCATGGTGTCACTACTATAATTGGCATGCAGTAGCCAGGTAGTGAAAAAAACGTAAGCGTAGGCGTGAAAGACCACCTGACTAAAGTTCCCAGGGTCTGCTGTTAATTGTTGCTAATTTATTACCCTGGGACAAAGTGCGTTTATCCCAAATAATCCTTACATTAAATAGAGATGTTAGGCATGGAATATTATTGGGTATTTCTGAAACTTTTGTAATCTGTGTTTGTTGGGATTGTTAAGACGTGAATATCTAGGTACTAGTATTTATTCTTACAGTACGATAATACATATCAATATAAACATTATTCAAGAAATAGTAATAATTATTCTAAAATTTTATTTTACTGATGGGGTGATGATTGTCAGTGCTACGATTGCTGCTACGGATATAAGTACATACATATATTTCTTAAACGAGTAGTGTTGGGAATACTTAATTTTACATAATTTTTATGTGAACAAACATTGCTTTTTTTCCGAAACAGAATAATTTAACTATTATAATATGTAGAAGCTCACTCATCTCTGTTACTTACATCTCCTCTATCTTACTTATACCATTATACTTACTTAATTTTTTACGTATGTAATCGGTAATATTATATCACGTAAAATGTTGTATTTCAATATGTAGTACCATGTAGTACTAACATAAAGTTATGCATACAACTAAAAAAGTTAAAACTGTAGAATTTGACTGTAGAATTTATTTATTTATTTATTTATTTATTGAAAACACACACTAACATTACAGTTTCCCAATACGATAGTGGTTTTACATTTAATTGGTTACATCATGGTTACAACTATTCACATTCCAAAATCTTTTTGCCAAACATGAATGAAATCAACACAAAATACAAATCCTTTGCACGCACAAAACCCCACCTTCTTTATTCATATTAATTGTAAAATAACAATGAATGAACGTATTTTCCACAGACAATAAATGTTTACACAACTTCGGTCATTAATTTAGACGAAAAAAAATCATTCATTCAGGTCACCTGCTCACGATCGAATGTAGTTTTTTATTATCTGATTCATCATGGATTCATCTGTGGATTCATCTAATAAATTATCTATTGAACAAATTTGTAGGATTGTAGGCGGGTTGGTGCTCAAATAAAATTTATAAAGGACATTTTTTAAATATGTAACTCTAAAATTCTCACAGTTTATCTTCACAAAAATTTTGTGTTATATTTTAAAAGTTTGATTTTGTGAGTGAATAAGCATGCCATTAAAGTACCTACATTTTTAAATAGCTTTTTAAGCTTAATAGAGAACTTTATTCTTTAATCTACCTATGGCTTAGAGCTATGATAGCTTTTATTCTACCAGCAATTAATATAACAATAGAATTCGTTGTATTGCTTCTATCCACATATTTGTATTATGTACATAGGTAATATGTACATTGCACTTAGAGTGTCAATGTTTACGTATGTATCAAATTGATTGTAAAACTTTTACACTACCTAGAGCTTTTATTTAATAATTTTATCGGTATTTTTGTAATATTAGTCATAGGTTATGGGCTAAACCAACTACAATTTCGCAGTATGTTGAAAACTAATACATTACAAGAAATATATGGGCCATTTGCCTAACACCTCAAAAATTATTAGCAAAAGCCCATAAATATCTCCGTATCACAAAGTATTGACATCTCATTCAACAAGACGTTAAATTGTATAATTTTGTGTTGATATCACGCTGGGAAGACGGACATCCGATTATCATTACACACGTGGGAACGACGATCATTTGCGCCATTTTAATATTTATGGCGTTTAAAATTGCACTTACTTTGGCACTACCTAGTTATTAATTTATTTATTCTCAAAATCAAAAACGATGGCCGCCTAATTAGTTCTTCTTCAAACGTTCTTTGTAAATGTTGTGGTAGCTGTAGATTGAAGGAAATATGTAGTTCAAAGCGTAAATGTAAAGTTCGAAATTTTTTATCGTCGCCTTACTCCATGACGTGACTTTATTGCCACGACGTGACCTTGAAATTTTACTCTCAATGGGCCTAAATAAGTTTTACTTCAAAAATTGTAAGGTTTAGGTGCTAGTCAACATTAGTCCAGATAGTACAGCTAACTATTATACAAATCTCCTGAAATTTTTATACACATCACACCCATAAAGCTGTCAACGGTAAATAATGATTGATTTTTTTAAACCATAATAGACGCAAGTGTGCTCCTCATGACACAATAACACAGAGTCAAAATATTTTGCGAATACTAATTGTTTATCTGTTCCCTCAGTCTGTTCCACTATAGACCGGAAGTTCGTACTTTGACGTTTTGTGTTTTTTTTTCTCAAATGAATTGCGCATGTATGAAGGCATTTTGTTGTCCATTGAATTTAAAAATGGAATTTGATTGATATGCGCGCTTTGTAGTCGATTTTGATTTTAAAAATATTAGTTGGGTTTCTTAGAAGCGACTGCTATTTTATTTGTATTTCTTTATAATAAAGTAAATTTACTTATATTATTACATTCAATTTATTTATCAACGATAAAATATTTTAGTAGGTATCGGCAAAAATATACTTAGTAGGTATGTAGTTAACCCCAAATTAGTTAGGTAAAAAAAAATAAAGAGAGAGGCCTATAAATAAGCCTATAACTGTACTTTAACTACCTAGGTACATACTACATATAACATATTATATTTTATAAATTATAAGGTTTAATATGTTTTAAAATATGTTTTTATTTATGTACTTAAAAATACTATACGTAGTACCTATAAAGCAAAGTCGCTGTCGCTGTCTGTCGGTCCCTATGTATGCTTAGGTCTTGAACAATGCGCAACGGATTTTGATGCGGTTTTTTAATAGAAAGAGTGATTCACGAGGAAGGCTATAACTGGATTTATAGAAAGCGAACGAAACCGCGTGTTGAAAGCTAGTTAAATAAAAAAATAAATAATAATCACAAAACCAAAGAGCGATGAAGTCTCTAACTCTACCACTCAAATTATTTACTGAATCTATATTTTAAACTTTCCTATTTTTCACTTAAATTTATCAAACGATACATTTTAGATATAAATTACAGATTACACAAAAATAATTTCCATTTTACGTTTTCTCTTAAAACAATTAAACAACAAATAATGCTGGTAGAGCCCTTATTTTCTTATGACATAGTAGTATTTCAACTAACACAATTATTTCATTTATTTCATTTCACCTTTAGATTACACAATATGAGGCTCTGGCTCTCTTGCTAGGCATAGCCTGTGTTAAGAGAGCCAGTCCCTACCCTTAGGTGTAAATGTAGGTATTAAAGCTTCAGTTAGATAACACCTAACTTAATAAAAAAATTGGTTGTTTGTAAAGTAGGTTTACGATCGAGATGTTTACGTGATAACATAATGCAGTGGCAGCGCTCGAGATGAGACGAGAGATCAGTCCGTCTCTCTCTCGTTATACCTGCGATCGCGCTCGTGAGGTTTTGGTGTGACACAAGTTTCTGAACATGTCACCCGACTAAAACGATTTTAAAGACGTTATCACGTCAAAAGTTTCAAAGAGGAAAACTTCTTCCAAAGTGACAACAGTCAAAGGTTATTTTATTTATGAAAATAAGTAGTGGCACAGACTTAACTACTAGAAGAAAAAATAAATAAATTATTAATAAACTTACTATTTTAGTCACAGAGCTATATCTCGATATAGTTCTGTGATTTTAGTATTCTATGATTCTAGCATGTGCCGCGCGGTTTCACTCACGAATGAAACCCGCGGGAAAAAGCAAGTGATATGCTAGTACTACAGATTAAGCTGCAAAATATCATCAAAATATGTTAAGTGGATTTCGTGTAAAAGATTAACAAACATCCATATATTATTCTAATAGAAAATTAGCGTTTATTTTATTAGGTAGCAGGAAAAGTTAGTAGCGTTAGCTAATATTCAGTACTATTTAAATTTTAAAACCAATAATAAGTAAGAAGGTATGTATTTTTGTGTGTTTATTTCACTTTCACTTTCACTTTTATTTCACTAAAGAAATAAAAATACTGCACCAAAAATAATTATAATAATCATAGCTTTGTAACATACAAAGCTATGATGGGAGTTCAATTAAAATACGATGATTTGTATTCATAAAATATATTCTCTTAAAACTCCGATATATTCTGTTCACGTATAATTTTGTACAATATATTTGTTTCACAACCTTGTTTTATAATTTAACCTTTATTTAATATTATCTAATTATTATTTACATACAGGCATTTCTTAGAATTTACATCTTAACCACGGTAAAAAATGTCTATAAAAATATTTAATCGCTTTTAAATCTTTACAAATAGCAAACCTTAAATTACAATATTTAAAAGAGGCCACATTATTTGGTATGAATATGTAGTTGTAAATTTTATGTGTTGTTGCGTCAGACACTTGTAACAGAAAGATTAGAATAAGTTCGACCGCCGTAGCACGTTTGTAGGCGGCCTAACGGTAAGCGTAGCTACACACGGTAATACTATTGTTACACAACATAAATATTGTTTCTCTTATATTTCGCGTACCTTTTTATTTGTTAATTTTTCAATTAGTAACCATATAAATAAGGAAACCCAGCCACATGGGGCATCGCAGACAGAGGCACGAACACCGGCATCATCCTCTCTGCCTGAACAAAATGTGTACGCGTATGTTTTTTCAAATGGTCCCGCCGCCCAAATTTCTTCCCGCAGGTCTGGCACGGATACGGTCTGACACCAGAATGTATACGCTTGTGTCTGGTCAACTCCTCATTTCTGGTAAACGTTTTTCCGCAGTCCTTCTCGTCGCATTTGAAAGGTCGCTCGCCAGTGTGGATCCTGACGTGCCCTTTCAATTGCCCATTGTTGGAAAATCCTACGTTGCAATGTGGGCATTTGTATTTCTTCGGGCGCTGTTTTCTCGCGTTCAGAAGCTTGGCTTCGCTTTCTTGTTGCAGGATTCTGGCGTATTCTAGTTCCATCGCGTAACCTTGAGCGAGGGATTCGAGGAGAAGCGGGTCGGTTGGAGGAATACCGAGCGCTTGCGCGATATCTCCAGGAAGATATTCTGGTATGTATCCCGGATAGTGTGCAGTACTTTGTGGTATAGGAGGAGGATATGTTGTCGCGTAATTTTCATGAGTTTCTTTCTGGTTTGATTTGCTATGTTTGATATCGTCTTTTAGTGCGTTAGTTGGTTCCTCTAGTAATCTATCACAGCATAAGCTTAAGTTGTGCATGGGGGAATCGAATGCGTCTGAACTTTCCGAATTTTCATCAACGTTGATTGGCTTTTTGTCTTCGTTATCTTCTGTTGTCGTTGAAACGGTGCAATCTTGATTAACGTCACTTTTCCGAAACGTACCGCGAATTTTTCGTAGACGATTTTCACGCTTATTTTCATCTAATTTACGTTTCTTCAGCGTTGATTGTTCAATGTCTCTTTCACTATTAGCATCCATTTGTTGATTTTCACTAACGTCCCAAGGTCTGAACAGCTTGGAAAACTTTTGCTGAGACGACAGCATCGTTAATAGAAGATGTCACACACAAGTCAAGTACGAGACTGGACCCTTTTTCATTTCAACAACTTTTATATACATTCCTTTAACAATAAATTTAATAAAAGCCAAAGAAGAGGGATACTATTGAATGGTCGAAAGAGACAAAATATTCAATTGTTGCACACTTCAACCGCTATTGTGTTTTTTTGTCTATGCGCTGGTAGTTTTGGCGCCACATTGAGTCTTGCGTTCAGATACGCTGAGTGGAGTTTGGTTTAGTATTATATGTGCAGTTACGTCATTTTCTCCGAGTAGGTTGTCATGGTGTTTGAGATAGGGGTGTGTAATGTTATTTATGTTGATTTTTGTGCGTGGTTCGGAGGCGGGCTTGAGGGCAGAGCGTTCTACTCGAGTGGTTGCGGCCCTTGCAGCTGCAAGCTTGTTTGTTTTAATGGTTTTGCCGATTGTTGCGGTTCCGAAAGAGATTTTATGTGACATGCACACGCGATGTACATAGACATAAATTGTAAACGGTTTATGGGAGAGTGTGCAATTATATTCTTTTTTTAATTTATTCATTAGTTAATATGCTAATGACAGAATTTTAATAACTTAGATATGATACATTCATGTAAATTTAAATTCATATAATTTATATTGGAAATGGGAAAATGGAAAATAGGATTCACTATGAAGATCCTGAAAAGGTTACTTTTTATGGGGATATTTGCAATCACAATAATTATTGGAAGAAAATGATAGTACCTATTTATAATATGTTTTTCAAGTATGTTTTCTGGTGGATACTTACTTGAATAAACTTTGAGTTTATATAATCTTTATATTGTTTTGCCAAACCGCTCAATAGGAGCGGGTAGAATATCTTCATGTAAGACCGTGCATAATAAAAAATATACTACCTACTTTCAAATAGAACATATTATTATGTAGTTAAAATAGCGCTTTTTTATAGAATATTGTCAATAGTTCATCAAAGAAGAGCTTTACCAAATAATCTTACGAAAAACATCACAAAACATTGATTTCCTGGATTACAACAAAACGGGTCTGACACCAAAATAAAATTGATGGAACGGATCAATCTTTAAATAAACAAATCCTCTATCCATTGATATACAATGCTCTTGATTGCGTGTCTTTGACCGAACGAAATTGTTCATTTTGGCGCGATCTGTCAAATTCTGTGTCGGCCATGATGGATTGATCGCGCGTTCACAATTCAATAAAATAACTTGTTTTTGAACGTTTTGGAGTAAAAACATTGTACTTTTTATAACGTAGGTGTAAGTCAATAAAAAATAGTGTGTGAAAGACGCGTTTTGCTGATTTTGCCGGTCAATTTCTTTTGCACGCCTCATAAGCGAAGCGTTGAGGTGGGTACTACTGTCACTTCGCGCAAAACATCTGATTTTTCAAACTTAAAATGTCTTTATGTATCATACATTGCACTTGTAAGATAATACATACACACACATATTAAGAAAAAACACTATTTTTAACATTCATGATATTTTTGATGTCATTTTTGTTATTTAAACTTGTTAAAAAACAGTTTAAAAAAGTTCTGTCTTGGACGTCCGTGTGTCT
>CAJQZN010033876.1:0-10957 GCA_907164685.1 Colias eurytheme | reverse complement strand
GTTTGTCATTAAGCGGGTCACACAGAGCGAGCAGCCTCGCGAAGCAAATGCTGCGCGAAGCTGCTCGCTCAATTTTCAATATTGTTCGAGAAGCTCGAATTGACAATCCAGAGGAGTCTAGGTACTAGGTACTAGTAAAAACTACGTTAACTGGTTAGTCTATAATCAAAAAGCTTATTTTTACACATTTACCGAATACCTTTTGCATATTTTATTAACCCGTTATATCAGACACAAATCGGAGTGAAAAACAAAAAGAATCTAATAAACCTTTCGCAGATTTCCCCTTACAAAACGCTCTCAAAGGCGCAACGATGAACAAAGAAAAATCGCATTGAAGATGACAAAGGATCAATCGGGTTTATAAAACCGATCGTTCAGTTTCTAAGCGTTTAAAGATCATTATGTCTTATAAAGGATGTCGAGAGCGCGGCGTCTTTCATGTTATGTACTTCAAGTGACATGTATTGGTGAGGGTACTTTGCATAAAGTGTGATGTTAGCGTAAAGACATTTTCTTATTGAGGCCAATTTAGTGACGGAATAGTGTTGTTTTAGGGCAAGGTAATCAGTATGATTACCTGATATTAGAGACACCATCGGCTATTAACACATGCAGCGGTGGTGGAGGTTTTGGAACTTTGCTGGCCTTAGGAAACATTAGCTCTTGAAGGCCCCTATGCTGTATATATGTTCCAAAAGATATATCTTGTTGTAGGTAGCGGTGCCATTGTTCCTAGAACAGAAAATTGTATAGATAAGTAAACCATGAAATGATCCACACTCAAATCGTAATCTCTCAGTTCATTTTCACGCCCGAATTTCGAAGGTATTCAGATGAAATTTATATCCATTATTCTTAAACCTTTGCGAAGGACAAAGGTTGTATAGCAGAGTTTTAAAGGGAAAACTTGAAGGGGTGAAATAAGGGATATTACCCGGGAACGGCTATCGCGATAATGTTAAGTACGAGTGACTTAACTTTTTGAAAAGAGCTTATAATAGTGTTCTTTTTGAGGTTTCTCTTCAGAAAACCTTCTGACCTATTGACACATTATAGATATGATCATTTCATCTTGACATCATGCTTAGAAGGAACGTTTTAAAGGTAATGAAACATCAAAATGTTACTAAAACACCCATTTAAAGTTCGTGCAGTCTTAAAGTTTCACATCTCTACTATTAATAGCGAAGTGGGAAGTAGTTTGACATATTTGCCGATCCGATCACAAAGTCTTAGCTTACGAATTACGATAGTTGGGAAGTGAAAATGAAAAGTTTTGAAATTTCTGTATTATGTTTCTCCGAGAGTATGGTATGAAGTTTTTTCTATCTCATAATCTATACTAATATTATACAGCTGAAGAATTTGCTTGTTTGTTTGAACGCGGTAATCTCAGGAACTATTGGACCGATTTGAAAATTCTTTCGGCGTTAGATAGCTCATTTATCAAGGAAGGTTATTGGCTATAATCATCACCCTAAGACCAACAGGAACTGAAACCGCGGGGCAAAGCTAGTGTTAATAAATATGTGTTCTTTTTTTATTAAAGTATTAAATTCACGATGATTTTGAAGCTGTTTAACAGATTCCTTACACAGCGTCTGCAATCTACGAGTAAGAAAATATTCATAACACTTTATCAAGTGTTGTAAACGAGCATTACGTTATGAATTTTTTATGTACTTAGCGTAAGTTGTGTACTGACTTCATATCTTTAATGTCTTGTATAAAGAGGATAATAGTATATTGTTATTGTGGTTCAATCTGACTTTCTTACTATTAATTATTTTTTTATTAGATAATAGTATCGCATAAAGCGCAGTAGGTATGTTACTGTTATAGACGAGATAGCTTGTGAATATTTTATTACTGATAAAAACTAAGACTGATGTCTATTAGGTGGTTACGCGGTTTAGGCAATGTAATATTGTAACATTCTTACAAATAGTTTGTACTATTTGTACAGGTAAAACCTCAATAGCATTATAACAAAACATCCATCGTCGAGTTCTTTATGAGGAGTTTGATATAATTTTAAAACTACATAATATGCTCGATATTCTGTTACAAGTAACTGCTTAATCAACGCTGGGTGAAATTTAACACAATGAGAAATTTAAAGTCTGTATTAACAAATATATTTAGCTCAAGTTTTTGTCGCACGCACACTGCACAGTCTGAAGCTTGTACTTATAATCTGTCAATAAAATTCTTCCTCATCAATATAAAAACAAAGGTCGAAAATCACAATCATATCAACCACGATTTGATTGTGGTCATATCATTATAATCAACCATTCAAGCGTAGAGTGAACAGGTACCTCCTCTAGGGAAGCGCATTCCATCTTAGACCACATCCTAGCTTAACATCAGGCGAGATTGTGGTCAAGCGCTTTACTATCGACAATAAAAAAAAAACCACGAAACAAATTGTTAACCGTAGTGACAATAGCAACGTTTGATAAGCCCTTCCCTACTAACTAAGCTAACCCTTTGTGATCGGCTCCGGCTTATTGGAGCCACTGTGTAAATATGAAAGGCCAGCAATTTTCTTACGCGAACATGTAGTACTCGGGTGTTGTCCGGTTTTGTAAGAACGGCAGACATATCTGAATGGCACTTAGGTTGTCCACTATAGATACAACTTTACGTACCTACAACATTCATATTATATCTGATACTTACATCGAAGTGAAAATTTGAGGGAATCTCGAAATTTACTATTATTTATGATTTAGATTGATAAAGTTAAAATTACATTTAAATGAATTGGTTAAAGGTTACTGACTCATATTATTTGTTAATTACCTTGGTGGATACTCTAATTATACAATTATAAACCAATTTTGTTTGCAAGTTAGTTGAACTCAGAACTACCATAAAATGTATAATTAGGTATGTAGAATTTGTATAGAAATGCTCTAACTCTTGAAAATGATTTTGAAGTTGAATCAAAATAATTATTAAAAAGTTAAAATGGTTTAATATTACAGATATACCTAAGTAACAACTAGAAGCCATCCAAATTTAATCAATGAAAATTAAGCATATAATTCTCAAAATGGATCCCATATTTCATATTTACTACAAAGGTAGGGTCAGGCCCATATTATGTTTCAAGTTTCATATGGGATTATCATAAAGGATTGTTATAGTGTAAAGTAAACATTAATTGTATATAGTTTGTAAATTAAACTTGATTTTGTAATTACAATACTGTTTATTATAAACATAGCAGCTGAATAAAGAGAATAAGCATTGAAATATTTTGAATAGTTCCTCAAACTTGAAAGGTTTCAACTTTTAATAATTAGTGAAACTACTTTGCAATTACACGATTTTAGATTTTTTGCTTTCAGAACAAAACAAGCTTGAACGATTTTATTGTGTTTTCAGTAACTATATACTTAGGGCTGATTTTTCAATCCTTGGTTAAAACTTATTCGTTGAATAATGTATAAAACTACCATTTTAAAAACTTATTCTAATTGCCCGTATTTGACAGTTTACGTGACGTTTTAATATTATCGTGTAATACTTTATTGGCCGGATAAGTTTTATCCAAGCATTGAAAAATCGGTCCTTAGTATACAGCATTGTTAAAACACACCTGTATTACATATTATACATTACCTATTATATGTATGTAAGTCTGTAAGGTATTTATTCTATGGGTCTGTACAATTTTTTGTCTGTCACCTGAAATAAATGTAATATATAAAATTACTCTTTATTATATAGTAGTGGTTTTGAGTCAACTTTGTGTGTAGAAATATGGTTTCTTTCAATTCTATTCAAGTGATTAATTAAATTATAATTTGAATTATGAATGGACTATGGACCACTTCTATGAAAAGATTGATTATTTACCCATTATTTGTTAAATATACTTTAACAAATTTAATTCCTACTGTAAAATCAATCAAGAAATAAATAAAAATTTCATAGGCCCACTTGGGAACATTTAATAAAAACTTTATTTAGAATTCTCAACAATAATCAAATCGTAAATTAATTTTACGACAACAAAAATAAATCTCAACTACACACAAGGGAAAAAATATTTTATTCCAAGTTTACGCGAAAAGATTTGCGTGAAATTATTCAAATAAAGTTTTAATTAATTTAGACAGGCGCGAATTAGGTTGAACTAAATTGAATGTTCAACGCCCGACTCCGAATGAAAATCTATGAGATTTTTTTAATTATATTACTTATTAGGTAAATAAAAAAAAACGTTATTTCATAAAATTTGCTTGTCACTGCACCAGCCTATAACATTTTTCCTTACCAAAAATGCTCAACGCGGCTATGGCAATGTTTTTATTTCGAAAGCAACTAAATTGTATAACATTGCGTTAAAAATACACATGGTCGAAAGTGTTTATTCTACTTCAAACTTAATCTATAAGAAACCAACCCAACCTAACCTAACCTATAAATATTCTGCAAAATGATTCAGTAAAGCAATATGAACAGTTTGTATCGGAAATAAAAAGATAGCTAAAATTGTTCACTTACGGGTCTAATAACATTGTATCAAAACATTGTAAAAATTGTAGTTAATATTGTATCAAAACTCATTTTATTTTAATCTCTGTAACTACTATATAAACGAGCAAGTTTTTACCTGAATGATTCTCCTATTACAAAATAAATCTTGTGTGAAAATTACTCCTTCTTCTGTCACTTTATATCTTAATTATATTCAAAAAATATTGAATGAATGAATGAATGAAAAATACTTTATTGCACACATAATACAGGATTATAAACTAAGAACCATACAAGTAACAACATGTACAGAGGGCGGTCTTATCGCTGTAAGCGATTTCTGCCAGACAACCCGAAAATTTAGAAGGATTACATTTATGGTGGTGGTGCATTACAAACTTAAAATTTTGATTTGAACTAAAAGAAAATGAATAATAAATAAATATAAAATATAATTATAACCTAAAGAATAAATATACATAAATAATAAATCTATAAATAAATACATCATAATATATATATTATATATAAATATATACATACAAATATATACATACTTACATACATGTGAAACTATAAAAATTATGGGCAAGGAATAAATTGAATTAATTAAAATCGGTAGTTATAATACATATATTAAGATTACAATTGCGATAAATATTGCTTTAATGCATTTTTGAACACAGTTATTGACTGAGCACGTCTTATCGATTCTGGAATAGAGTTCCAAAGGTTGATTGCAGTCACAGTGAAGGAAGAATGGAAGAAATTGGATCTGTGGGTAGGGATGCTTAAGGTAAGTAGATTAGAGGAACGTAGGGTAAGGCTATTTTCACCGAGGAATTTAAAATTTTCTTTTAGGTAACATGGGGTTTTAGGATCAAATAAAACTTTGTACAACAAATGCAGAATATGAGCATTCCGGCGGACGCGGATAGGAGGCCACTTGAGCTTGGCTCGGAATTCGGACACATGATCATATTTGCGTAGTCCAAATATGTAACGTATGCATACGTTTTGGAGTCGCTCAAGGGAGTCAAGTTGCTGTTCGGAAAGGTCAGGATAGGAAATGTCAGCATAATCTAGGATAGGAAGGAGTAAAGTCTCTGCAAGCGATACCCTTGTAGGAATGGGCAGAAAATTGCGCAATCGACGAATGGAACCTACAGCGCCATACATTTTTTTCCGTAGCGTCTCTATTTGCACATTCCAAGTCAAGTTCATATCAAGATGGAGCCCAAGGTTTTTAACAGACTCACTAAATGGAATATGTGATCCACCAAGAATTAGCTTTGGTAAGCTGTTCCAATCTAGCTTGGCTGTCATTTTGCGGCTACCAATTATGATGGCTTGAGTCTTAGCCGGGTTAACAGTCAGACCGTAATTGTGTGACCAGGTAGCTATAGTATCTAAATCAGCATTTGTACGTTGTATAGCTTCTGAAATTTCGGAAATGGCTGTATGCGAGTAAATTTGCAATATTGAATACACTGCTAAAATAATTCTTTAAAACTTTCACAACACCATATTTTAAGAATACCTACATGAAAAATATAATTTACACAACTGGGACGTTTAATTGCGTTGTTAGATTTCTTTGTTTTCACTGCGCGCGAAGTTTAAAATTCGAACGCCGAAACGATAATAATCTGTGGATCGAATTTTGTGTCGAGACATTTTCGTTTCATAATTTTAGTGTTCCAAATCCAAACTGTATTGTCGGCCAGCAAAGAAAAATTACACAAGGAGGTCGTAACAATATGGTTATATTGTTGTAGGGCAAGGTTGAGCATTAAATGGGTACGAAATGGATTAGATGTTTCACGATAAAGGTTCGGCGATATATCAACTTACTTTAACAATAGATTCGATAATGCTCCCTTTGTTCTGCGTAGGAAGAAAATTATTAAACAATTTATGAATTTCATTCAAGTGGAATTTAGTGAATGGCGTGATTAATGTAAAACTAGCTGCTGGATAAAAGCAATTGTTGAAATATTTTATGTAAGTATCGTGAAAAATTATAACGAGAAAGTGGATTATTTTTTGTTTTATTAGACAGGGCACTTCAGTTTCTTTGTGTATTTTAATTTAAAATATTTTCATTATATAAAAACTTTTCCTCAAGCGCACAGATTATAAATTTGATATTCAAACAGTAATAATTAAACTCACACCTTTTTAAAGTGCTACCGAATAATGCAATCTCCTTTGTTTCAAATTACGAATCCGTTATGGTGACTTTTATTTTTTTTTGTAAATTCTACTTAATTTTCTTCAGATGGCGTAGTGAGGGACCGATGAAGTTATAATTGATAATGTATAAAGATAGTTTTAGTTCTTGGAATCAGATAAGTGAAATTACTGTAAGTACTTAAATGGGCAAAAATAAAAAATGCAATAAACAACACACTCGACTGTCATCAGATGACATCATTAGTTCCAAAATTCGTCATGTGCCAAAAGATCCTTGTAGCACTATACACTAAGTTTTCAACTATCAATTGAAAGATTATTTATCAAGAGATTGAACGATCAACTTTTTCAGTACAATAATAACAATGGTTGTCGTTTTGGCACGAATTGGGTAACGTGATTGATTGTGAACCATAGTTCCATATTGGAATCGGGAGTCAAGATCTCTATTTATAGATGGATTGTATTGTTGTGACCTATAAAACTTTTATAAATAGTATATCTTAACTTATAAGTACTGATAAAGAGGAAAGATTTTATATTTTGTTGGATTGTTATTATTTTACTTAAGTTTTTAAGTAAGTCTAATGAATTTAAATCAAATAAGTACATATTAGAAAATTCTTTTGGATAAACATTTTCAATTTTTTATTCGCACTAAAACGGGTCAAACGTATCGATGAAAATATTCCATAGTTCTACGAATGCGTACTAAGTACTAACTGGAGTAACATATTAACATATTAATATGAAAAAAAGCTATATATTTGTTTATAGTGTCCCATACCATACCTTAATGATCTTACAATTCATTTCTTGTGTACACGTATAAGTACTATAAGACATATTATTTTAAATTCAAATGCTAATATGATCTCAAACGAATTATAATATGGTTCTTAAATATACAGACGTACAGTCATGACCTTTTTCTCTTTAAACATCTGTTACTGATCGATTTTCTTCACGGGGTTAAATTTAACCAACCTGCTAGGCTTTGCCAGACATTTTTTATTAGCTTCCAATTTGATCAAACAAACTATTTAACGTTTATTAGTATAAATTAAGAGCCATAGAGCTAATATAGGTAGTATACATTATAGAATACCTAATACTTAAAATATTATGTGATTAAAAAAATATTTTAGTCAAAACATTAATTCAAAAATTATTGAACGGATTTGAATGATATTTGTAGGATTTGTCTGCGATTTTAATAGGATAATAATTGTTTAAAAATCTGAAAAAATACTACAAAAAGTATCAATCCGGAAGAAGCCTACAGCAGCAAGGTTATTAATGTATCTGTATAGAAAAATAAAAATAAAAACATAAGCATAGTTAACATAAACCCATGTTCGGCCCGAAACAAACCACTCGGCTCACTCTAGTGAGTGCCAAAAAATTACCATAACCGTACACTATAAAGTTTATAATCCAGAGCGAGACGAGCGGTATGTAACCCTTCTTTTTATGATACTTGAATATCGCATAAAATGCTATTTTATAGCTTACACTACTTCGCTGTGTCGCTATACGCTGTGTGTATACGTTTATATTTTTCCGGATAACTTCTTAGCATCATACCTTCTTGCTTTTTAATTCTATGTACATACTATTTATGTATAAATAAATACTTTTAATATTATAAAGCTGAAGAGTTTGTTTGTTTAAACGCGCTAATCTCAAAAACTACTGCTCCGATTTGAAAAATTCTTTCGGTGTTAGAAAGCCCATTTATCGAGGAAGAATACGCTATATATCATCACGCTAAGACCAACAGGAGTGGAGCTACGCGGGGGAAACCGCGAAGCGCAGCTAATATTTTATAAAATAAATTAAATAACCAAAGGCTTTTCATTGATTTCACATTATAACTGAACTCATCATTAATACGAAAAATAAATTATTTCACTTTGAATTAACTTATAAGCTCCAATGAATCGTATAAAGAGTGTTTTTTCAGAGCTGGTTGCGTGCAAAAATAAATGAAGCAAATTATTTATATTTCGTACACATACAAATTATATTTAACAGCCTGATAGGTAGTTAAAGTTAGTATTGAAAATCAGCGTATTGACTTTCATTACAGTTTACTTTAAGTTTAAATTGAGATACAATAAAATATAAACTAACATTCAATAAACGTCATTGCCAGATATTGTTGCTGTCGGACTTTAAGGGCGCGTATAAAGTCAAATCACCAATCAACTTTTAGTTGATACGTGTAATATTCAAGACCAAATATAAAAAATAAAATATATGTAAAACTTGATGATATTTTCGATTATATTGTCAGATCAAAAACATAAAATATTGAAATTGACTCGATAGAAAAAATTCACGAAGTTACCTCTAAATTTCACACTTTTACGTTTTTTACTGGACATGGTAATACTTATTATGATTTTTTTTTCATAAACAATTATATTAAAACATTTGCAAGATATTTGTCAGAGCATTTTGTCTAATTACTTTTAGTTTTGGTTTAATCACGATAAAACACTTTTGGCGCTTACTATATTTTTAATTACGCAAGAAATCATCTTCCATCGCACGTTCCGGGAGCTAAAAACATAATTCTATTTCATACATCAGACGCTATCGCTCCGTTGAGACGAGTAGACCACGCTAAAATTGCTGCGCCGTGTTTTATAATTACGCCGAATATTGATTTGTTGAAAATGGTAAACAACAAAATGAAAAGACTTAAGAAACGAGAACTAAAGAAGATTCAAATTGAAAAGATAACTAAATGTCGAAGGTAATAATGTATATAATGTATAATATAATAGTATTGTTATAATATTAATAAATAATAATTATAATATAAAAAGATAAGTCTTGATTTACCTATTTGAGAAAGTTTAGTTTCTGTAAAATAATTTCCGCGGGCTGAGTATTGACGCGATAGCAGCAGCAACTATAGATAGGTAAATAAAATTCATAGTGGTACCTAATTCTTACAGTCGCGGTGCAATCAATCAAGTCAAGAAAGATTTATATTATTATTATTACAGATCCTATGTTCGCTCCAGTAAATAATAATATAAATAATATGTAAACCGGTTGTGAATAGTACATATATATTATATTTACAATCTGTATTAGATAATCATACATAACATCTATACATAGGTATAACAAATTCGTACGAAAGTCAAAACTGTACTTACATTGAATAGGTATTTTTTTATAATATACATATGTATATGTATATATATAATATATTCATAATCTGTATTACATAGTAATATGTAGTACATATCTATACATAAATATAGTTTTTAGAATTTTTGTATGTCTGTCTGTATGTATGTCTGGGCTCTAATTTTGGTGCAGATATAGCTTGAGACCTGAGAAAGGTCATAGGATGAGTTTTATCCCGTAAATAAAAAAAAACTGTCTGTGTTTGTCTGTTTGTTTGTACACGCTAATCTCCGGAACTACTGGACGGATTTGAATGAAAGTTATTTTGTTGTGTAGGTACTATTATATTATCCGGGAAATATAAAATAATAATTTATTTTGAAAACTGAAACACCTGATGCAGAACCGCAACAGACCACCTAAACTATAGATTCATTTGAGAAACTTTATCCAGGCGAGTTTGGATATTATTATTTGTGTAAATTCTGTAAATTCGTTTCCGCGAGTTGAGTATTCATGCGACGATATTTATAGATACCTACATTCATAGTGGGTACCTACAATTTACAAAGACACTTTTATACTTAGTTATGTAGGTACCTAATTCCTACGGTCGCCTTGCAAATGCAATCAATCAAATTGACCCTGTTTGAAAGTAATTTACTAATTTCACAGAACAATTTTAAATTTGGAAAATGTGGACCCTCACTCTCAACCTGTGTCTACTGACTATTGCCACGCAGATAAAAATACTCCAGAAAGGTACCTACCTGCTAAAGTTACCAGCTCTCGATAAAATAATACGTAAATTTAAAAGAACTTTGTAATATTTTATAAAGGATAATTTTTATTTTTATTTTTAGAATAATTGCTGAGTCGAAAAATGTCGTACAATCTAATAGTCCATTGAATAAAAAGTTCTAGAGTGCGTGAGTTAGTAACGTAAGATGTTTCTTCGGAAACATGTCAAGAGTCCCTAGGTAATAAACATACTAAAGCCCCGGGCCACTAGGAGGAGCCCCGGAGTGGGGGGAGGGGGAAAATGGGTCCATTTTTTCATTTTTCGCTTAAATCTCAAAAACGGTACATGTTAGAGAAAAACTTTCAAGGAAAA
>CAJQZN010033875.1:0-20200 GCA_907164685.1 Colias eurytheme | reverse complement strand
TGCTCCACTGCGCCCGCGCTCGCACCGCGTAGTGCAGCCACGACAGCACCGCGTTGCGGCGCGACCGCGCGCTGCGCAACTCGAACTCCTACACATGATGGAACTATTTTAAATTTCGAACGAGAACGCTTAAAAAGTAAACTTTTTTTTTTGCCTGTTCGTGTTATAAGTGGCCAAGGCACAGGGTGCACATGTTTTTTTTACAATAATAATGTTTAAAATAATGTTAGATGTATTGTTGTTATATAGTTTTGGAAACAATAAACATTTTTAATTTGTTATTTTTTTGTTTCATTTTTATACATACACAAATTGATTAAGAATAAAATGGCAAACATACAAAATACCATCCCAACAGCAACCGTCAAAATAACAACAGTTAAAACATAAAATGTTACCATATGAAATATCTGTTCGTGCACGTCAGGTGCCTCCTTCCGTCGCGACTTGAATCTCGAGTAATTTGGTTGAGACGCTTTCTTACCGCTGTTTGTCTTCTTTATAACTACCACCACCTGGAACATTGCTTTGAATTTACTAAAAATAAAAGAACTAGGTTCTGAATGTAGGAATAAAGATATGGAAAAAATCTTAAATATTTGGGGGTAGTTAAAAAAAACATGAGTTCGCTGGAAAATGTTGGAGTTTTATTTAATTATGAATAAATTCAGGTTATGGTTATTTTTAGAAAGTAAGAAAAAAACATAGAGGAATTACGGAAATTTGATAACAGCTTGGAATAATATATGGCCTACCTTTATCCCTATTAAGACTCTTGAAATAACAGCTCCATAACCTATAAATTAATTTATTTCGCTACCTTATCCCCCACAAGCCTATAATGCCCCGCGACGATGCCCAGCGAATGCTTTGGGGTTCTGTACTTTAGGTGTCCTACACACTGGGCCGGTTCGTCTGCCGTAGTCCAGGATAGCACTAGGCCTTCTGGGAAAAACCTGAAATATTAAATATGAGCTTTTTGTTTAATTTCAATGATGCTGTGAATGGAGCATCATGTAATACAATTTTTTGGCAAATAGCATTTTTTGTTAATAGTGTTTTTTTAAACAGTTATTACCTTATTTCAATCGGAGACAACTACTAAGGCATATATACAATTTGTGGGAAATAAAAGCTTGCCAGGAAATATTTCATGTCCATGTCAAATTCATTTTAAAGATATATTTCCATATTTTAACCAATGACAGGTCATTTTTTCAGTATTTTTTTAAATATTTATATTTAAAACAAATAGATTGCACATATATACTACTAACTGTACTACTATTTTTTTTTTTTGCTGATTTTATATTTTCATTTTTCTTCAAAGTATATTCTACCAAAACTTCCGTCTGTTTAGTGCTCTTACATAAACCCAAAAGTATTAGTTATTCGTCCAAATCTCACCTCAGGTACCGATAATAGTCCACCAGGTACCAGGGCCGATAGAACTGGTCCTGAAAGCTGTTCTCCCCATGTCGAAGATACGTCGTCTTGCTGATGTAGCACCCGTTCAGGTTGAGACGGGGCCGGTCTATGAACATTTGTCTCCAGTTTGGGAACCCGTGGGTACGCGGGCTGCCGCATTCTATGCCCCAGGTGCTGGAATTTTTGAAGTGAAAACTTCTTTAGCGGCGTTGGGTATAAAATCTTAAACTCGCGTCAGGAAAAAGCGTAAGATGGATTTTTTTTAGCCCTTATATTCCATGCGTAAGACGGATACTATTCCAAAATATCAAACATGCTGAACGTTAATAATCAAGTTTTCACTTCTGCCGGTACTCCCGGAGTGCAACCCGTCTTTTTTTGTTTTTTTTTTTTATGATGGGGTTTTTTTAAAAAGCTTCATGCTTTATTTTGTGATGTGATGATGCTAGTTGGATCGATCCAAACTTGAAAGAACTTTACACATTTACTACATAATATTGCCCTTTAAACCAGCTCAAGAAGATCGTGAGTTGCATTTCACAAAAATTGTTGTTTGAATTTGAATAAAAATAACAGAGGAGTAAATTTGTAAAATGCACTTTATTTTACTTCCGACAAACAAACAAACATAACTGCAGCACTTGTTGCAAAAACACCCTTTTTTTAGCAACATTTTTTTTTTAGCACACCCAGTATCACTCACCGCACGCACACAGCCCGCCACACGTCCGGCTCGCGCGCACACACGTACAGCCCGCGGCACACGCCCGACACGCGCTCCAGTGAGCCTGCGTCTAGATCTGCGCTTACCACCCACCGCAGGATTAGCTGCACTACCTCATATGGTAGCCAGGAGATGTGACCACCCTGTGTACACCACCACACATTAAATTTCTTTGTATATCACAGAAGTTTTAACATCTTCAAACTGACCAAATCAATCTTAAAATGTTACATCCATTGGTATACATATGTATCTCTTTTGCGCAAGGTATATAAATTTTGGCAATTCTTAGTGAAAAAATTAAGCAGTATTTTTTTGCACCTCTTATTTACATCATTAATGACCAACAAAAATTATAAAGGAGATTGCCCAAGTGACTATGGCACTTGGTATCGCAATCAAACTTATTGTGTCAAGATGAAATATAGCTCAATTTAAAGCTTGATGTTAGTAAAGTTTTTATGTAAATAAGCCGCAGTTCGCGACAATAAAAATAAAACAATAGTTTTATTCAACACTTCAAAAAAATACTTTATCGAGTTTAAACTAACGATGAACGATAAGTTTTACATTTATTACATAGGTAATATTTTAATTTACAAGACAAATGTGAAAAGTAAATCGTAATAAACATTTTTTCAAAATAAATATCGTCGAACAATGCGTCGAACACATTCATTCAACATTCATTTCAAATAGAAACTATGACATATAACGCAGGATGCTTGCAAGAGAGATAGATATATGTGTCAAAACAAAAACTTTTACTTTTATTTCTATTTATTCGGCATAATTTCGACTTAATAGTGATAAATATGATCATAATAAATACAAATAGGAATTAACAATATCACGAACACGTGACACAACTAGTATTTTACCGATTCCATACGTGGTCATACATGTTTCAAAACACAAACTTTTATTATTATTTCAATTTATCCGGTATAATTAAGACTTAATAGTGATACATATGATCATTATAAATGCAAATAGGAATTAACAATATCACGAATACGTGGCACAACTAAAATTTTACCGATACCACCCATGGTCATTCTCCTTTACGCAAAAAAGTAAAATCAAAATAACAAAATAGAGTACTTACAATATATTACCAGAAAATCTTCGCATCGCATTAACAAAAATCCATACCTTAGTAGGAAATTGCGGCTGACACAGATACCCTTTCCTTGCCACAATTCGCTGCAGTCGAGCATGGAGATCCTCTCCCTCCACTGCGTCATAGTCATCATCACTGTCTTCTTCATTATTGTTGCATATTTCCTCAGTTTCAGATTCCTCTACGATTAAGATAATTATGTTATTAAATAAATAAATAAATTACATGATTGCCGTACATCAATATTCTGCTAATAAAAACAACTTTCCAAAGACATCTTTTTATTCAGCTTCCATAATCTAAATTAAATAATTAGGATAGAATGCTCATAATAAATCTTTACTCTAATAAAATACAAAGAAATCACAACTCAATCAATCTCAATCAATCAAATCAAGTGTAACAGTATAAGAGCCGAAAAACTTAAAAATAAGAACAAATATATTTAAAAAGACATATTTTAATAATTATTTTACTAAAGAGCATATTCCTACTTGAAAGGTCGGCAACATACTCACAATGTCTCTGACACTGTGCGTACATATGGGCGACGTGGAGCACTTACCACCAGGTGACGCGTCTGCTCTGTTGCCCCCTATTGCATAAAAAAAAAAAAATTTTACACACCTACAGGAGTGTCCATCCTCATGTCACTCCCATCATAAAGCCTGCTTTCCACATCAGGCAGAATTTGTATAGCTCGCTTATAGTGCTGTATAGCTTCATATAGCTTGCCACCGCGCTCCATCTCCACACCACGCAGGAACAGGTCTTTCGCCTGAAAGAAAATATATTATTTGTGATTATGGAATAAATAAAATATTTTTACTGAGTCAATTTTAAAATTTCAAGTATGGAAGAGCTACCACAAATAAATAACTCAAATATTTATTAAAAATTGTAGTAAGGCTATATAAATAACTAGCTTTCCGCCCGCGGCTTCGCCTGCGTTGTCTAAAACATACAAATGAAAGAAAACTTTTTGTTAACAAACAAGTCAAATGGATATTCATAGACAAACAAGGTTTAATTAATTATGTATTTTTGAAAGCACTATAAATAAATCATAAACAACTAATGTGTATGAAATTTTAATTCAAATACATATTTTTTTGCTTACTGCACACACATTTGAGCCTTTCTCTGATAACAATGTTTTTTTTTAATAATATTGTATTGTAATATAATCCCATACATAATTACCTTCTCTTCGTCAGTTTGTGGAACATCCTCAACTTGTACTTGTTTTGCCTCTCTCTGTTGAGATGGAGTACCTTCCAACTCACGCTGCCATTGTTGTCGGAATGCAGACAGCTCATCTTCATAAGGTTTATTCTAAAAGCATTTTAGGAATTATATTACACAAATAGTTATATTCTTCTTCTTCTTCTTTATTTCAAATGGCAACTCCACAAATAGAAAACTTATAATAATTAAAACCAGTGAAATGTGTACCATTATCTTATTACCATAGCATATTGCATTTCAAGTAAACACAAACCTATAAAAGTGAGTACAAAAAAAATACAAATACTTTTTATAAATACTAATATTATAATATTACTTAATATTATTTGTCTTTCTTGACCTTAAAAGATCAAATGACATTCTATATTTCATGAAATTATAGAAATAGATTTAAATGGAGGTTTATAAGTGCACAAGCGCTGAACGGTTTAAAAAAAAATTGATTGTACATACAATAAATAACACATAGAATCACTTTTATCCTAATGTACAACACACAAATTAGATTATTATTACATAACCGCCATATGCCAAAATTACCTCATTAATATTCTATAGCCTTTTGAACATACATACCTCAGTTTTATTATCAATGCTGATTTGTCTCAAGCTATTGTTGACTTCCGCCAAGTCATTGGAAAAAGAAGAAGAAGAGTCATCCTGCTCCTCTCCCTCGCAGTCACTTGAACCGGTTGCTCCTGAGCCTGATGCAGAAGCCTGTAACATAAGGCAACAAAATATAACATTGGTGCTTGTTTATAAACATACGTAACCTATGGTTTTATGGTCATACCATTTTACTTGTTCTGTGCAAATCGTAGTTTTTAAAACGAAATTGATGATCATTAACTGTTTATCTTTTCTATTTGGAAAAGTAATTAAATTTTGTGAAAACTATTTTGATACTTATCAATATTTTTATGACGTTTGACAGTTCATTGCAAAGAGAATACAAATACTAGTTCATTGCAGATTTGACTTTTGAGATTGATCGCAGTTCATTCTCACTCTACGATCGCAAAAAATAAAAATTGACATTTGCCAACCACAGAACAGGAAAAATTAGTTTAGAGGATATTACGATTATATTAACAATCAAAGCCAGAATAAAGACTGTTGCCCCAACTACTGGAGAGTTCAAGAATATTTTAATTACTATACATTATTCGTAAGATTCATATATATAAAGGCTTAGAGACGCATTTTTGGCGTAAAACAGGTTTTTCTATCTTCGCTTTTTGAATTTTTTTCAACTGAAAATAAAAATAGAACAGCTATGCAAGAAAAATAGATTAATAATTTGTGTTTACCACAGAACAGTAAAAAACAAGTGTTTACCATTTTCCTATATACATTATCTATATTTGACAACATCAGCTGTCATTTGATATCCGTCAAATTGAGCACATCTTTAGTCTATTGCTATATTACTTGCTCTGTGGTGTGTGGTCTATAGTATTTGTATTCTCTTTGTGGTCTATTGCCCAATGATCCATCGTCCATCCGTCGTCAAAAAAGAAATTACAAAGTAAAATTGCCAACAGGCAACAAGCAAAAACACCAAATTACTCCAAGAACTATCTACGGTAAACTTGAAAACATTTTTATAACATGAAAGCCAATTGAAAGAAGTTTGTATAAACATTTCCATATATTTTGAAACAATTATTACTTATCCACAATGGTAAGTTAATAATCATGTTTTTGGAAATAATTAATCATAAATACTGTATTTCTCAGTATATTTATGTTCAAATAACTAAACGTTTAATCACTTTACTTTGCCATTAAATAATATTTACGACAAATTGCTTATTTAATGTTTGCAGATGCAGTTTATGCTCTTATTTAGCCGACAAGGCAAATTACGACTACAGAAATGGTATGTGGCTCATCCAGACAAGCTGAAGAAGAAAATCACCAGAGAATTGATTACCACTGTTTTAGCCAGAAAGCCAAAGATGTGTTCCTTCTTGGAATGGAAGGATGTTAAGGTTGTTTACAAAAGGTGTGGCTCTCGTTATGATCAAATTTGTTGTTTTAATTTAGTTGTGTAATGTGTACTTTTATTATTCTACACAACATATTTTTTAGTTAAACAATAATGTATTTGAGTGAGTCATAACAACATAAACTAATCTTTATCATTTATAACTTTTATTTAATTATTGAGTGGTAATCACGTAATTACTTATTTTAACATTTAAAAATACTTTAAAAACTGAGAGAAACTTAGCCTCATATATATTTAGTAGTTTGTTTAACACTTTCAAGTACTTTCTAGTGTTTGATTTTACTTGAGTATTATACATTTAGATCTTTAATTTCTCAACTATTTCAAGTGTTATAAATCTTAAACCAAAATAGACATAATAAATAATGATTATCTGATCATAAACCTATAATTTCAGATATGCATCGTTATACTTCTGCTGTGCTATGGAACAAGAGGACAATGAGCTGCTCACTTTGGAGCTCATTCATCGATATGTGGAGCTACTTGACAAGTATTTTGGCAGTGTAAGTTATATTTAGTACCGTTAATGGCATAAAAAGGCTATAGCTTTAAATGTGGCTTCACAATGTGCAAGCACTCTTAATAATGTACTTAACTGTAACTCTTAACTGTAACTGTAACTCATTATTAAATATGTTACTTAATAATGAGTTATATGCGACAGTTTAACAACATTAAATATTCCTCATTCTGCTTCAAACATGTAAAACTTTGATTTGATAAGAACTTCCTGTATAAATATAAAAATATAAAAAAGATATGGATATAGAAAAGGGAACTAAATTATTGGTTAAATATTTAACTACACTGATTTATATGTAAATCTTAAATACATATAATATAAATATAAATATATTTTTTTCTAATGAATGTTCCATAAAATTACAGGTGTGCGAACTAGATATAATTTTCAACTTTGAAAAGGCGTACTTCATCCTCGACGAGTTGGTACTTGGCGGTGAATTGCAGGAAACGAGCAAGAAGAACGTCTTGAAGGCCATCGCTGCACAGGATCTGCTCCAGGAGGTCAGTAGTCAGGATAATGAACTTGTCTAATATCTCTTTTTTATGCTGCCTTTCCGGACTCTTCTATTGTATTCAATGTTCATATTAAATATTAATATTAGTTGGTATATTTTGCTCAGACTTCATTTAACCTGATTATTAAGTGAACAAAATGAAGTTTTTTAAATTTACAATTAAGTATAGGTAGGTTGCCCTTTAGATGGTAGGACCAAAAGTGTCTTTAACTAGCCAGTGTTTTTCATTTTAATTATAATTTGTAATATTAGTGATAACAATGAGTACCAAAATTAAGTTCTATAGACTAGTTAACTAGTAAATATTATATGATACAATTTAAAGAATTCTCTTAAACTTACAACATATCTTGGTGTGAATCATATCAATTTGAACAAAAATAAATGATTTAGTAGTAATATTATAAACAAATAGGGCTATAATGTGAAATTGGTATATCCATTAACATTTCTGATCATATCTCTAGTCAATACATATCTGCGACTTGTTAATTAAATTTGCTTTAGGATAAAATTGATATTTATAAAATGTGGACCATTGTGATTGATGAGTGGCCTCCGTAGTGCCTTGTAGATGTTTAATTATAGTAGGAGCACTGTCTTTAGGAGTTTTATAATATAATGTATCACTTTAATGTGTTTTTCCAAAAATATGTAAGAAATTTGATGCCCCAACAGTGAATAGTCCACATAACACTCTAAAACAGTAAATACACAATACTTTGGCTTCAACTCCTCTTTAAAATGCTAGCTGAAAGTTGTTTTATAACACAACTGACTTCACTTAAACAATCTGTAAATACAACACATAGAGTAATTTCAAGTATAAAATATAAAAAGCAGCCCTAAAGTTAGTTTTTCTCTATCGCACTGCACTCGGCTAATTTTTCCCCATTTTCTGTGGTGTATGCATGCTCCGATGGTGGTCAGGATTTAATCGACGGACTGTGGCACTGAATATTAACTCAACTGTGAAGGTTATAAACGCTTTTTTAATTTAGGCCTGTAGTTTTAATGCTCAGATAAATGCCTTGGAAATCGTGATTGTTTATGCTTCATCAAACTTTATGGTCATGTTTTAGAATGATTCTATTGGAATAAAACCAGGATAAGAGCAAGACTACTTGATATCTATGAAACTAAAATATAATACATTCAATCATTAAAAATAATGCATCCATACAGAGCAAATTAGTTCACGAATATTTACGAACAACGAAAAACGTGTACAGACACAAATGTCTTTTCTAAAACCTAGTCTTTGGTGTTACTCCAATACAATTTGACTTCATAAAAACATAAAAAACATTTATCTGATCGTTAACAAAACCCCGTTTAGACATGGAATGTTGTCATTCAGCGCAACTTATCATATGTTCATTGTTCAATATGATTGAAAAAAGCGTTTATATATAAAGGCTTTGGCTTAACTTGTGCATGCATTGAGCTTTAAAATATTATCTTACTTAAAAAACATAAACCACACAAGATGTCATAGCTTATTAAAAAATCGCATGAATCTATTTCATCTTATTTTCTCAGCTTCAATCATAATAATAGAGTTTCAATAAGAATAAAGTAATAATAAAACTAGTCTTATAGGCTATAGCAGTTCACACACTACAATATTGCACTTATTTATAAATAAATGAAAGTACATTTTTCTTAGCTAATAATATTAGAAATGCAATATAATTCAATAATACTTTTATCTACTTCAATACATATACCACATAACACATAGTAGTACTGGTCATTTATCTAGAATTTTATTAATAAACTCATATTGTTAATTTTAAGTTGTTACATTCTAATTCATTTCAATATATTATATTCTTGGTTTATAGTATTCTAACACACTCAGGTTATAAACGAGCTTATATATACTAATTATTGTATTCGGATGTATTTGGAAGAGCTTTCTGTCTTAGATCGATTGTATTTATATAATGTTTAAAGTATTGTTAAGATTCAGCGTCGAGTTGTTAGTGTATGGCCGAGCGCTTGGTATATTTTGTGTAGCTTAGTTTTATCGTATTGTATCGTGGACATTGTTATACCTTTGATATATTAAAACCATATTTCGTAACTGGTAAATGTCCTGAAGGGATAACTTGCTTTCTGTATGTTTATTATTTATATATTTTCATAAATGTTCTTTTATATATCCATTAATTCGTTCGCTTTTATAATCATGCATGGCTCTTGGTAAAGGTAAAACAATGACCCAACTATTAATCGTGGATGTTGCATTTATTGTAATGGGTTGTCATAAATATATTGTTGAGAACTAAACGTCTTTTCTTGCATGATCCTGCTCCTAACCTTAACTAAGCATGAGCTTTTGGGTTTTAATAATTTTAAAAATATAACTAGTATAAATTTCATACATCTTTAAAGCTCACGCTTCAGATTATAAACTAATACAATTAATTGCATTCAACTAACTTGTGGTGAAGGAAGCATGTTTAAGTGTGGGATATTGCCTACATTAATTTATTAGTGATTCAATAAAATTACAATGTTCTTTATAAATATATTGATTTCAACACTGGCATTAATATTAAAGTACTAGTTAATCATACTAAATATCTATTCCATCCTTAACAACATTTAAAAATTTGCTCTAAAACATGTGCAATATAAGAAATAGATTTACAAGCAAAATCTGGTTGGGTGGTATTTGATAGGACGAGACGGTGGACGATGCCCTCCGCGAAGTCGGTCTGCTCTGAGGTCCGACCTCCGCGCCTGAGGGAGTCAGCTAGAGAAACTCTTCATGGTTTAAGGACGCTAAAATAATAATAAATGTGAAATACAGTGTGCGGGTTGTGTTTGAAATAGGTACAATGTTAATGTGACCATTTTGTAAGGACATGCGTAAGTATGATAAAATCTAGAAGGGTTTTAATGTTTAGAATTCAGATACATGGTATCGATTTTGTATAAGTTACCGTGCAAGTTTGCCCTTTTTAAGTGTAATTGGTGTAAAAGCTCTCTGAAGTTTTTATAGTGAGCAATTAATTTTTAGTCATTTGACTATAAAAATATTCCAGACATCACATTCATAACGTATTATTTAGCCAAAGCAGACCATTCTCTAGAAGACAGATTAGAAGAGCTGTTTATTTAATTTTAGTTTTATTGTTTTGTTTGACATTCACATAGATTTATTTTTAACGTTAATTTTTAAAGATGATTTTATTTTATTAGTTTTAATTTGAAGTATTTGTGTTATGTAATGCATCGAATTTATATTTTCTTCTATACATATTGTATTTCTTTTTAATTATTATGACATGACTTATAATTTGATGACAGTTAATTTGTATTTTTATGAAAGTCGTATTCATTTATATTATTTTCTCTCTATCTCTCTCTCTATATTACATAGAAAATGTTAAGTATGCCTGTAGTGCTAAATTCCAATTACCTGATACTATTGTAATGTAACTACTATTATAGTATTTCTATCTTTTATACTTATTCATTAAATAATAAAAAAAATATGAAATATTAACTTGTATTTTAAATTTTTCGACGTTCACATTAAAATTAAAGACTTTTTATTTCTATTTAAAGTACTTACCTACCTATAGTTAATAGTTCCACAATAAAGGAGGTACACTTCTTCTCAATCCCCTCAATGTTTTAGAGAGTGATTTTATACCTGCAACTCACTCAAATCTTCAGAATAGTGAAAATCATTTATTAATTCTAGGTACCCATATCTATAATTTCTTGGTTACTCATTGTGTAACAATATTTAAATATCATCGTATAAGTATATGGGTCTGGGACAATATTATATTATAAAAGAACATAAGTACCTACTCAGGACACGTCAATGACCTTATTAAAAGTTAGGTACTTAGTACTTACAATATTGATTATGAAGCTGATTCAATTATAAGTTGACTTTGGTTATGACGCTATACTTATCACAGATAATAAATTAGTATTATAATACACAATTGATCAAATGTATAAAGTAAGTCCTTATGACGAAATTAATTACCAACATTTTGACTCTTCTAGAAAGCTAGTGATTCACATAGATAACGCTTTATTACAATAAATATTCCTTATCCCTTCTGGTCCACGTCATAATAATATATTATCTGTATTGTATTTAAAAATCGAACACGAAACGGCGTTTCCCGCCGAAAAGCGATGGCTCGGTTTAACACGGCCACGAGCGACACTGGCTCAGTGATGACCCTTGTTGCAGGAGGAGACTCCGCAGGGCTTCTTCGAGGACCACGGACTTGGATAAATGTACGGAGACCACGCAACAGCAGCCGCAGCGCGAAAAGAACTATTAGGTTATCTCATTGCAGTAATTTGTTAGAAATCCATTTATCTATTGCTATTATTGGTTATATTTAAGATGTTAGTGTTTATTCTCTTTGTGATTGGCTTAATTTCTTAGGTAGCTACGTTATGTTTTATTGAGCACAAAGTTTTAGCGTTACGCGTATGGTTTCTTTTATTTCAATGTACTTAAAGTTTAAAAGGCACGGTTTTATTTTTTTGGCATGGTTATGTTACATATTATATGAAAGGGATTTATGAGACGTCTGTATGTAGGTAATAAAATAATATTTATAATGCAGACGTAGGTACAATGTATAAAAATGGTTTCTATACAATTTTTACTGCGCAGTTAGTTTTTAATCTTATCTGTTAATTAAGAATCGCTTTTGATGGATTATTTTTATCAAATGAAATTCATAACGAGTATTACTTTAACAAATTTAGTAATACATTTAAATTATTGATATTGATAAAGTTTTAATCTTGGACGTATGTAAATTAAGCATTTAAAGTCTTACCTATTGTTATTTACTAAATATCGAATAATAATTCAGTTTTATAATTACTTAATATTTAAATGGCAGCTTTTAAAAATATTCTATATAAGTAAATATTATTGTGCTGCTGTTATTCATGAAGTATTATTAACGAGTGTCAAGTTATGAATGCCAATAATTAAAGAAATATCCAAACTATATTATGTATAATAACGAACAACATTTTATCTTATTGTTAAATGAATTCTGTTGTGAAACAAATATAGAATAAGTAATGTATGAAATATCGGTATTATTAAATACTTATTTTAAAATGGGATTTTCATTGAAACAAACCTTTTAAATAAAAAAGCTTATATTTCAAAGATCACAAAGACATACAAAGACTGATCAGTCTCATCATAATATATGAATACATTTTCCATTATAAGTAATAAAATATCACCAAAACAATGTAGATAAGTATAATATCTTCATTGTGGTTACACTTAAATAATAATTATAATTATTAAATAATAAAAGATTATAAGAATCATTGGTCTCCCTCTGATTTTGCTTCGGGGGATGATTTTACAATTTCTGCAGTAGGGGGAGCGGTGGGTGTTTCGTTTTTAGTGGGGGGGACATTTTTGGCGGGTTCCGCAGACTTTTGCTGTTTCTTCTCGTCCATTATTTGTTCCCTGAAGTGCTGCTCGCCTGTCACTTTGGCGAGATGTATCGCTGCGAGCAGAGCCATTATGTAGCGACGGACGTCTAGTTCGATGCCTGTAATGTAAATGGGATATAAGGTATTGGTAAGTTTATCTCAATGAAAATTGGATACCGGTCAGTAGAAAATATAAAATATAGTAAAGTACTGCAAAACGTCAATGACTCGAGACAAGCAATTTAATAAAAGATAATTTTAGTTGCAAGATCTTTAATCTCACAATAAAAAAGATTATCAAATTTTGACATAAACATGTCCTATCCTCAAAAATCTCCCTAAAGAATAGGAGCTAGCGCGCACGAGCAACTTTGTCTCCGCAACTATTTTGTCTCTCCCATCAATTGTATGGGGAGTTGCGTCGCAACGTGCGCGCACTTTCATACTAGCCCATGGGTGGAGAGACAAAATAGTTGCGGAGACAGTTGCTCGTGCGCGCTACCTCTAAAAGTGTACGACCTTTCTAAATATCATTTGCCATACTCCCCAAAGAACTCTCTCTAGAAACTCCATAATTCCTGTCCTATATACTGGTTTATCCCCGAAGAATTCCCCTTGCTTCACTTACCATTAGCTCTTAGTTGTGTGACTCTCGCTGCAAGGTTGGCCCACACCCGGCGCGCTGCAACTGCGCCGAGTCGCCGCACCGTTTGCACCGTGTGCAGTGTGGGGTCGTTCTCGAATGCTACCACTTCGGTACCAGCTGGAAGTAATCGTTAGATTGAACTCATGTCTAAAAGACATCATTTTAGACACTTTTATTTATTAATTTCCCTTTTTGTTGGAATGGTGTTCCATTCGAGAAAGGAGATGTCCAAAAAATGACCCAGAATCGACAGGAATGAAATGTGTACCAATAGATTGGTAATTAAATATAATATAATGTAGCAAAAGCAGTAATCCTGAAATCGTTATAGTATAGGAGCTAGGAGCAAAATAAAATAAGTAAGAAATTCGTTTAAAAAATCAAAAAATAAGTTTACGTCATGTTGTAGCTTAATATGACGTTATAATAATGTTGTATCACTTCTTTTATACATGATATTATCATCAACACATTTTAAAAGCAACAGCAACATAATAACATCATGTTCAATCACAACATAACTGACTAAAGATTCCGTTATTAGTAGTTTTTATTTTGGTTCAAGATACTACAATTGCTATAGTACTGTGTGTATTATTGGTGCCTAATTCTGTGGCTAAGGATTGGAAATAAAAAAAATAATAGGTATAGTATAGGAGTTAAAAGACAATAGAACTGAATAAAAAATCATTTGAAAATTATTATGATGTGGATGAGATTATCGTTGTTATTATAATTTTAATTTTTAATTGATTAATTGCTTTTGCTGGTATATTCATGTGTAACACAATTTGTTGTAGATTCGAATGTAGTTGTTATTATAGATAGGTAGATTATAATATCATTAAAACTTAATAAAATTAGACCTAATTATAAAAATAAATGAATAACAACGATATTCTAATACACAACATAACGAGTTTTTATTATTTTCAAACGATTTTTCACTTTGTTTTTTGGCTCTTAGCTCCTATACTATACAGATTTTTTTCAATCTTTAGCCATAGAATTACCAATAATACATAATATAGTACTATAACAATCGTAGTATCTAAAAAATAAAAGAACAAAACTACAAAATCGAATTTTTGTTATGTTGTGCTTTAACGTTTTTGTTTCGTTTCTTGTAAAATATGATATTTATTAAGAGTAACACAAGTGACAAAACATTATAACATCGTCATATTAAGCCACAACATAATGGAAACTTATGTATATTATGTTTTTTAAGGAATTTCTTAGTTATTTTATTTTGATCCTAGCTCCTATACTATAACGATTTCGGAGTTGCCCCCTTGGTAATATTATATTATACTTCAATGCGAATCCATTGGTACACGTTTCATTCCTGTCGATTCTGGGTTTTTGGTTCATACATTTTTGGACATGTCCTTTGAAATGGTGGAAATTAATTTGGACGATTAGGAAATGGAAGAAGTTTAGACACAGCATCTTACATTGTTTTTCAAAAATTTTGAGACCTATCAATCAAACGGAGAAAAATACCATGTTTTTGTGTATATTGAGAATGAAGTCGGATAAAAATGAGTGTTTTACTTTTGCACAATAATCTAACAATTGAAGAAAATCTTTGTATTACAAAAAAATATTTTTATACTCCTTGAAAAACATAAAGTTAGGTTCTTACCAGGAGTTTCATCTACAGCAGGTGGTAGATAATGATCCAGCAGTCTCATAGCATACACTGCTCCACTGTCCACACCCTGAACTGCTTTTTGGCCATATGCCGTAGACAATAGAGCATTTGCCTTCACCCAGGTCAACTCTTTGAGTGACTTGACGCGCTGTTCTGCCGCATCACGCGCTCCATACACCTGGTTGGTGACATTCACCTTTAAATTATTGGTATGTGTAAATTGTTAGTACTAGTGTTAGGGGAAAGGTAGGTTAGGTTAGTTTGTGTTAGTTCTAAGGAAAAGGTCAGTGTTATGATAGTATGGGAATAATGTGGTAAGGATGCTGGTTTCTTTAGTTTGGGGTTCTTTCTGATCAAGAAATAGGAAGGTTAAATAAACTACGTTTTAGTCATATTGGATAAACTTGCTATTTTCATAAGCTATGTACTTAAGTATACATAATTCATTAGAAATTTTTTGTTAGTGTGTCCAAATATTGTTAATTTGTAGAATTTATGCGTTAATTAATGATAATCGGCGAACCAAGAACAGAAACTGCGCAAAACAATTTAAATAGTTGTTTGTACAAAAAATCAGTGAATTTAGGATGTAATGAGTACAATTTCAAATTAAACTGGTCAACTAACAAATTAATGTTAAACTAACAAGTTAGTAATGGTTTAAGGTACAAGTAAATTGTTATACTAAGAATTATAAAATAAAACTTATAATCCAATGTTTTATATTTGTTCTAGAAATGTTTGATATCATTGTGATAAATTGTTACGTTGCGTTTATTCAAAACACGATTATAACGAATTACGATTACGAATCGATAAAACCGCAGACGTTTTTAATAACTACAAAGTACCTATAAATACAGAATTATGATTACCTACTTTACAAACAACCAATTTTTTTGAAAAATAACGTCATAAAGAAGTTTCACTTCTTACGTGTGTACACTAGTACACGCACACATTTTTATATGTATGAATAATATAATATCTTGCAAGTGCTCTCGCAGTGTTCAGTGTTTTGTTGTCCATATGCCTGTATCGATTGACTTTTATATTGGTCACAGGTATAGGATCATCCCGGGCTGACCCACGAAGTAAAATATTGCCCATGTTTCTTCCTAATAATGTAGCTATCTATTTGTGAGAACATCATAAAAATCCGTCCAGTACTTTTGTAGCTTTTTCAATACATACAAAAAATCTTTCTCCTCTGTAATATTAGAGCTAGCGCGCACGAGCAACTTTGTCTCCGCAACTATTTTGTCTCTCTCATCAATTGTATGGGGAGTTGCGTCGCTACGTGCGCGCACTTTCATACTAGCCCATGGGTGGAGAGACAAAATAGTTGCGGAGACAAAGTTGCTCGTGCGCGCTAGCTCTTTGTGTAGATTTCATTTGTTTCTATATTGTTTCTATTGATAGATTCATTTTTCCATGGGGAGACCCTGAATATTAAAGGACACAAAGGGCTGATATCTCGAAGGTTCCACCGATCCGGGTCAATGTGCGCTCTTATCACTTCCATTGTATAATGTAGGTATCTAATCGACTAAAACGGTTTGAAAAAAATACTGATAATATGCATCCTATTGACTACTTTTTTATCGTGACCTTTGAATGTGGAAATTAGATCTGTGCCAGTTGTTGATATTTTGTTTGAAATAAGACGAGAATCACGTCGAAACTGGAAACGGTCTTTTTTATTTATTTATTTATTTATTTATCATTTATTCAGGAAATTATTACAATAAGATTACTTACAATTATTAAAACTAAACAATTAAAAATTACATATATACTTAAAAACTAAAATTACATTGACATAAAAAAAAAAGAAAAATAAAAAGCAATATTCCCTGAAAAGGTCTTGGCTCAGCACAATGCCATAGTTCTTTGAACCATGACGCTGATATTCTGCCAAGACCCGTTCGAGGAAGTTCAGCGTACCAAACACAAAATATAATATGTAGATAGTATATGAAATAATAATATTTGTGTATATAATAGAGATAAAATATAGAAAATATGATTATAGAAAAAACGAATACATAAAAGTGATATGAATAAAATATGTATAAATATAAATAAGATAATACATAAAATAACGATAGTGTATAGAAATAAAACGTGAAAATATCATAATAAGAAAAAGAAAAGATTTCTCGTGGCAGCCCCAAGTCTGTGCGGTGTGGAGCGAAATAAATATAAATCTATTTTTTACTTTGTTTATCAAGTAAATGGGCTTTGTACAATTTTTTGAAAGAGTACTTTGAGCACACTTGTTTAATCGGCGGTGGGATATTGTTCCAGCACTTCGTCGCACAGTACTTAAAGCTACCACGGAAAGCTCGCGATCGATGCCGAGGGACGGACAGTGCGTTAGTTACGCTCCTTACTGGATTCTGACCATGATCTTTCCTCCATCTTAATTTTTGGTACAGATAAGAAGGACACTTTGATTTGAACAGATCAAAAAGTAGATTTTTGGTACACTCATTTGCATAATGCTCATTAAAACTATATCCATATATGGCTCAAAAATATACATATTAAAATTGTTCAAGGTATGAAAAGTCTCAAATACTTAAAAAACCGGCCAAGTGCGAGTCGGACTCGCGCACCGAGGGTTCCGTACAAACCTGCAAGCTTGAAGGTATTATAGACCTGAGTATTTTGTATGAATTTCAATTTAATACCTCTACGCGTTTATGAGGAAATGGGTAGTAAGTTTAAAATTATTAAAAAAAATATATTATGTGATGTAACTAAAAACTTATGGTTTTCGTAATTTTTCCTTTATCTATGCTATAAGACGTTGCTTCGTACCAAATTTCAAGATTCTGAGTTCACGGGAAGCACCCTGTAGGTTTTGATTCCCTTGCAAGTGTCGAAAATTTGCGGCATAAACGGCTGTATCTTTTGATTGCGTTGGCTTAGAAGTTTGATTTTTTCACAGCTTCAAGGGACAGAAGACCTGAGTAATTGATATAAATTTCAGCTTCATACCTCCACGCGTTCCTGAGAAAAAGGGTCTTGACAGACGGACGGACGGACGGACGGACAGACGGACAACAAAGTGATCCTATAAGGGTTCCGTTTTTTCCTTTTGAGGTACGGAACCCTAAAAATACGGTAAGTATATAAAAAACCGATGTCGTGCAAGCAAGACGACATGTAACGAAACGGTATGTGCCATTCTTTACTAAATGTTAAAGCATTATGTAAACTTATGGTAATTTTATACAATACGTATCTAATACAATGTATTGTATACCAATTCCTACTGAAGACTAGCTTCTATCCAGCTGTGAAAGTCCCGTAAAATCTAAATAGACATTGAAGAATTAAAGATATTAACAGCAAAAAAAAAAATATAAGGATGCACTAGCACTTTTATTATTTTTTTCTGATCAACTCTATGTCAATTTCTATGGATATTCTATAATAACTTTCCTCTTTTGAAATATAAATAGGAGTTCTATTTTTTTCTCTCTTATTGACCTTCTATGGTGAAACAAGTTTTTTGATTGCATCAATACATAAAATGTATTTTAGTAATTCAGTAGGTACCTACCTACTTACCTACCTATTATATTTTTCCTTTTAGATATTCAAATAAGTAAGGTATTCTGATTACGATTAACGTCTACAATATACCTATATCTACATCTATAATATCGTCACAAAGATAATTTCATATCTAAAAATCACATTAGATACAATCAACAAAAATAACTTTCAAAAATCGATATTATCTTCGATAATAATACAGCATGCTTTTCTCTATTTCTTTATATCTCGACATGACGTTAATATATACATATACGCACTACCTTGTAATTTTAAAACCATTGTTCTAGTAATATACCTATTTATTCTGTATGTATGAATTATAAATAAAAAGAATGTATTAAAATATCATTTCCATATATTATGGTAAACTTGTTTACACTTCTATATTATAATGCGCCAAAAACAAGTTGCACAACTGTAATTATTGCTTGCATCAGAAGCCTAGTGGACTTTGGACTGTAGGTAAAATCTAATTTTATTAAATAGTATATTATGTATGTAGGTAAATAAGCTAATTTAAATAATATGCTGTGTAAGGAGCATGTGCTTACTCATACTTGTATCCTAATACAGAAGGTGAAAGTAGCAATGTGTTAGTTTGTACTTTGTATTCAACATTTTCTAGGTGTAAAGCTGAACGGCTTTGGATGAATTTTGATAAATAGACACATACATATATTTATAATTTTGGCGCCTCTTTATCTATACAAGTACCGTATTTAAAATAAGTTGCGGCTGCAAAGCAAGTACGGTAACTATATTTTTTTTTGCTTAATTTGCCTCTTAGATACAAGTACATATTTTAACTTGAAAGCAAAAATGGGCTGATTATAATACACATTTCATTTCAATTATTAATTGGCATCAGCAATGCATTAATATTTTATAGATGCAATAAACAGGATTAATTTTTGCATAGCATAGCCATTTTAAGTGATTACTTCTACTGTATTTAAATAATACATGTTTTATCATATTAATTAAGGTCATGTTTATCTTATACTCAATAAAAATCTATCCATGTAGCACTAACTAGTAAGCAAAATATTTGCCAATAAAGAACCTACCTGTACAAATTTATAAACAAACTTTGTTGGAGTAACTTAATCTGATGATTATTAAACAATACTGATTACCAACCGTAGAAAAATTTGGTATTAAATCTTGATGTTAACAAACTTTCTAAATTCTAATAGCACTATGAACTTCAAACTATTTTAACTTGTAATGAAGTCTTTTGCACGCCTCATAAGCGAAGCGTTGAGGTGGGTACTACTGTCACTT
>CAJQZN010033874.1:0-11404 GCA_907164685.1 Colias eurytheme | reverse complement strand
CTCCCTGCTTTTCAGATTTATTATCTATAAAATCAAACGATGATTCGTGGGTAATTCCAAAGTATATAAATTAGTTTTAAGTTTCAAATCTAATGGCCTGCGCAAACGAGGGATTTTAGTCCGCGGACTTTTTTGTCCGCTAAAATAGAATACTTACAACTGTATCGAGTAAGGCCCTGCGCAGACGGCACACTTTTTGTGCGATCGAGTCTGCGGCGCACAAAAAGTCTGCATGGCGCGCAAAAAGTCGGTCGCGGATTTTTCACAGACTCAACGCACACGACGCACATCTTCGATCATTTTGTCGGCAGAGCTGTAGGGACGTAGACGCTATGGAAATCGTGTAAAGTGTGCACCGTCTGCGTTAGCGCGCGTTGAAGCAAACGTTCAATTCTTTTCACACACTTTTGTGTGGAGCGGCGCGGTGCGGTCTGCCCGAATTACACGGATTTTTTGTGCGCCGGACTTTTTGCGCGTCGTGTGCGTTACTGCATATAATTTCATAGGTTCTATTTTCACAGACTAAAAAGTGCGTCACGGATAGTCTGTCGTCTGCGCATGGCCTAACGCAAACGAGGTATTAAAAGTACCGGGTATGTGTACTAAAAGTCCCCAAAAGTACCAAGTACTAAAAGTCCTCAAAGTATAACGGCGGACATGCAGGTAGCGGACCGGATAGTACGCAGGAGTCCCCTAAATAAATATAACACGGGTGACTAGGCGAAACAACGCACACGGACTTTAGTCCACGTTGTAACCTATTCATATTCGCTTCCGTAACGTACTTTTTTCCGCAATACGTGTGCGTTGAGCCTAAGGTTGAGCCCGAGGTAAATTCGCGTCGGAGTTTTTATTCGCGGACATCGAGATAGTATCGCGGAGCGTACTTTTTTCTCCGCTAGGGACTAAAGTCCCCCGTCTGCGCAGGCTATAAGAGCTATTACGCACTGTCGACCAGTCGCTTGTGACTTACTATAGTTTAAATAGGGGCTTGCGCACTTAGTCGTCAGTCGTCCCGGTGACTCGGCGACTCGCCGCGTTGTGGCGACGCACAGGCGACTGGCGGTCGCCGGCGACCAATAGAAGCACGGCTTCAAATGGGAGCGTTCACACTGCAAAGCAACTGTCGTAGCGACTCTTGTAGGGACTGGATTCTGCACGAATGTACTTAGAATACTGTCGCTCGGCTTGGTTTCCTGCCTCTAGTTTCTCTGTTTTGGTCGCCGAGAGACTGAGTCGCCGGCGACTGGTCGACAGTGCGTAATAGCTCTAAACCTCTAAGTCAATACATATTAGATACTAATTTATTGTCTAGTTACGACATTTTTTATTTTAGAATGCTGTTTAAATATTTGTGATAACTAGATAGAACATATATATAAAAATGAATCGCAAAATGTGTTGGTAAGCGCATAACTCGAGAACGGCTGAACCGATTTCGATAATTCTTTTTTTATTATATTCCTTGAAGTACGAGGATGGTTTTTATGTAGAGAAAACGTAAATATGTACCACGGGCGAAGCCGGGGCGGACCGCTAGTAATATTATAAATATAACATTACAAAAAGACGTGTGGCACTCGAGGACTGCCGCGGTAAAGCTATTGCATGCTATGCCTAAGCTACGCCTTCAAGCCACACCTACATGCCCGTCGGAGTGGGGAGCGTGAGGTTTTTTCGTTACGGAATTTTTGGGTTCGGTCCCCGCGCTCAAGACCCGCGATAGAAGCTATGCAATAGCTTAAAAAGAAACATCTTAATTTATTCTTCAAGAGCATTTCAGAATTCTGTTGTGATTTCTATTTACCCTAGACTATTTCAGTTCTAACTGTAAAATAATGATCTGTGACCACTGATCTGTCACCAGTCACATGGACATTGGACACAATATTATGTCAAAGCGCAATTTGAAGTTTCGTAAGTCGTATTTGAACTTTGACTTCATAATTTTTATTTATAATACCATTGTTTTCAATATAATGTACATACAAACGCGCTTATAAAATATTCATAGATTTACAATTTGTTCGTATCCCAGACAAAGTGAATTTAATGAGAAATTAATGTGTTCAAGTGTGTTTATTCGTCCAACAAAGAAAAATAGTAATAAGTTTACTATGTACTGCATGAATAACAATACATATTTTGTAATCCGTTAACGATCATCATTTCATACTATTATGTCTTATTTTGGCGTGGGCGTATATTTCTTGTCTGTTATCTGGCTTGTAGCAATATTTTTTTGCTGGGTATCTGTGCGGACCGGTCATTACGTTGGTAAAATTGCGGTAGTTATTGCCATTATTCTAACGATTATTTTGGTCTCATTGCCTAGGGGAGATGATATTGAGTCATCGGTTGCCAATTTTTACGATAAAACTTATATCCCTCGTTATGCTATTCTAACATTCCTTATATTAAGTGCTATATTGGGTGCTGTGTATTGTTTTATTTATGTCTGCTTTACTCCTGTGGAAACTAAAAAGATAAAGAAGTTTGGTTTGGTAAACTAAACACGTAGTGGTGAGTTATCGTTATTTATGAAACTGAAGTTACATTTTGTTTTTCAGTAAACTAAGAAATATTCCATAGAATTTATGGTCTACAGTCTACACCTAATGATATTTCTTATTTATGCATTTTGGATATAATATATGTAAGAACTAGGTATATTTTGAATATTAATATTTTTTTTATTTATGTAGATTACCTTCTAAAAACCTAATAATGAGTTAGGTAATATTAAAAAAAATAATACAGTTCTCTTAGGCTCATACACAAACATTTGAAACAAATACTGTTAAATGTACTTCTGAATCGTCAAATTATATAACAAATTATTATCAAAAATAGATTGCAAGGTTTCCGTCCATTCACACATACATTAGTATTTGTTAAATTTAAAAAAAGACAAATAAAATCATAGTAATAACTAGGGATGTAACGATACCGATACCAATATATCGGCCGATATAATCGGCAAGCCGATATATCGGTATCGCCGATAGTAAAACAACCGATACCGATATCAAACAATTCAAAAAACCGCGCCCAATGAACGATGCGGGAGGCCGCCCGCGCGTGCGCACTTTGTTTTCTGAAAAAACTCTACCAATAGTAAACTTTTATTAGTTACTGATTGTATGTGTATATAAGTTTAACTGACTTTGTAATACTTAAATATATGGTTTTCTTGTTTTTTGATTTGGCATTTTTATTTAAAAGAATACGATTAACAGTTGAGTCTCTGTAAAATGTTGGTAACTTTTTATGCATAATTCACTATTTATTTTTCAACAAAGCCATCGATATCGGTATCGGTATTGGTATCGCCGATACATTACTACAAATATCGGTATCGGTATCGTATCGGCAAAATCATGTATCGTTACATCCCTAGTAATAACAATTAAACACTGCATGAATGAATCAGACATAATTTCAGATTTTTTTATCATTATTGACTCAAGATAAAAAAGCTTATATGATATAACATTCATCATGTAGTTTTTGTGTATCTAGTATTAAAAATATCTAACTTTTTAATCTATATTATAGTATTATCATGTGATAAAATTTTATTTCTTCTACTGAGTCTATCTTATTGCATAATTATACAGAAAAACACAAACTTTGGGTATGTACAATACTTGAGTATTCCGTTAATATTATATTTTAATAGTCATCAATTATATTCATTTTTAATTTATTACAATAGTTGTTCTTTGTTTGTTTAGAAAGATTTAATTAAATCACAAACAGAGCAAAAAGTTAATATGTATTTAATTATTTATAATATACTAGCAAACCGGGCGAACTCTGTTTCCCCACCAGAGACACCTCTCCTTTGCTATAAACCTCACGGAGTCCGAGACCTTTCCAACGAATGCAAAACCGTGGAAATTGGTTCGTGCATTCTGGAGTTATATCATCAGGAAGGAAAACCCGACTTATTTTTATACATATAGTAGATTTGTCTTAGAACATCAAAGTTATATTTTTAACAATTTTGAAGTTCTATGCCCTACATTTAACTTTTAAATAAGTTTCCTCGATTACCTCTTGCATTTATAGCTCATAATTATTTATTTGAAAAAATGTATTATTTCCTAAGCTTATTAACCTTAGTATTTACTATTAGTATCTCCTTGGTAACCACCTACAACACTAAATATTGTGTTGTTATATTATATTCTATTAGGTTTGGATTGTTTTGCTTGTAGCATGTAACTAAATCATAAATTCATGATCATTTCACTGTTATCTTTGTATTCTTGTTTCATTTCATTATAGTTATATTAATTTTATTCTTTGTATAAAGTTTAAATTTACTGTTTGATTTTGAATATGTAAAGTAAATAATTTTGGTATAGAGAAACATATATAAAAACAATTGCTTAATAATTTAATGAAATATCTTATTTCATCTGATTTACTGATGAAAACATTTTTTTTGTTACATTGAGCATATACTCTACATAACACAAATAGAACCTGAATAAGAATTAAACTTGAAAGGAATAATATGTTATTTACAATGTGTAATAATATGTATTGTAATTACTAATTTGTACTTAACTAATTACAATCATTATTTGCTAAAATTGTTGTGATTTAATGTCTATTTTATGGTGTTTCTATTGCAAGCCTGATACAGAATTGTTATAAAATTTATTTGTTATTGTTTCAAACTCAAACATTTATTTATTCAATTAGACTTCTTCTAGAAGCACTTATGAATCGTCATTACATATTTTTAACATTTACCCGTGAATAAAGTTTAATATTGTTTTTAATACTAAAATATATTTGTTTCAGACAATGTGTAGTGCCATGTGTCAAGGTTTAAAGTCGCCAGTCAGAAGGCTGGCCAACTTGAGGAGAGCTAAACATATATCAACTTCAATAGTGCACAATGAAACTATATTAGTTAAGAATAACGATGATTTTGTTAATAAGGTATGTAAAAATTCTTGTTTGATACTTATACTCAAAAACTCAAAGACAAAAATCAGTTACTGATTTCACAATGCATTAAACCGGCTACTCACCTACCTGCAGCAGGGGCAATATTGGAATTGCACCCTTAATTGGCTCCTTAATTGTGATGTGTATCGGCAAGCAGGGGCAATTTAGAGAACAGCTGAAATTGCTCCGACCGCCTACCAACCGAGATTGTACCGCCCTATCGCCCCTGCAGCAGGTACGAGTATCCGGCATTATTTAAGTGGTAACTTAAAGTTTTAGGCGAAAAGCTAGTTAAAAATAGTGATAATTGATTCATAATAACTCCCTTTTATTTTTGTTTCTCATACTACTAAGCTCTACTATGCTAATGTTTCAAAGACACCAAATATATTGTATTTAAATTATTAATATTTATTTTCAGGTAATGAACAACGACAAGCCAGTAATAGTAAATTTCCACGCTGAGTGGTGTGAGCCCTGTAAGATCCTAACTCCAAAGCTGAAGGAACTAATTGAGCCCTTAAATAATCTAGACCTCGCTATCGTTGATGTGGAGGAAAATGCTGATCTGGTACACACATTTGAAGTGAGTATTTATTTGTCACTAGCGGTCCGCCCCGGCTTCGCCCGTGGTACATGTTTACGTTTTCTCTACATAAGAACCATCCTCGTACTTCAAGGAATATAATAAAAAAAGAATTATCGAAATCGGTTCAGCCGTTCTCGAGTTATGCGCTTACCAACACATTTTGCGATTCATTTTTATATATAAGATTAGTTAGTATAAAATATATCCTATCCTATCCTACTAATATTATAAATGTGAAAGTTTGTGAGGATGGATGTATATTGTATATGTATGTTTTTTACACTTTCGCACGCAAATACTACTGAACCGATTACAATGATATTTAGCACACATATCCTATCCGAAGTGTTAATCCAAGTTACCAAACTTGGATTAACACAAAGGATATGCTTTATACCGGAAATCCCACGGGAACGGGAACTATGCGAAAATGATAAAAACTATTTTAAAGTATAAAATTATTTTAAAGTACATATATATAATTATATAAGTATAGTATATGAAATGATCAATCATTTCATGAAATGAGTAAATCTACGATATGGCCACGACATATATATTACTAATTAGTACATAATTTAAGTTTTCCAAATGTTTCATTTTCAGGTAAAAGCTGTGCCAGCAGTTATAGCGGTGAAAAACGGTTTAATAGTTGACAAGTTTATCGGCCTAGTCGATGCCGACATGATAAATAGTCTCATAGACCGGATGTCCGGTAAAAAGAAGGACGATGCGTAACTTCCGGAAATTGTCTGTACTCTATGCTAACAGGATTGCCATTAAATATATTTTGTTATTGTTTTTTTATCATGTAAAGTGTAAATAATACGAAGCTTTATGGCGTGAATGGCTGCTTTATTATTTTTTACGCGAATCGATATATAATCTTTTTTTATTTATATTAGACACAAATTTATGTTATCACAGAAGTAGAATAATTATAGTTAAGTTTTTATTACATCTTCGACTGTTTTACTCAATGTTTATAAACATAATTGAATAATGTTTAAAATAGTTTTAATTTACCTTAACCTACAAAAATGATTTAATAGTAATGTAAGTAGCAATAACATAATATGTATACTATAATTATTCATTGATTCATACGAATCAAAGTATATACATATTATAATCATATAAAATATATTAAATCAATATAGAAAAAATAAAATTAGAATTTATTACTTCCAATGATACATATTAATGATACTTATGTCTGTGAAAACTAGTGTACATTCACTTTAGAGCGAAATTAAAACTACTATTATGTAGTATTCTACATTAATTTCACTATTAAATATAGACAACCTTTATGTAGCCCATTGTATTCAAAGCGACATCTTGAAATAATATTATTTATAGAAATTAGAAGTATGTAGAAACTATAATTTCAAAACAGCTATGAACTGGCGACCCTAACTTCACTTACATTCAATCGAAAAATGTATGTACATATATATTTGTGGCAGCAAATAACTATATAGCTGCGACAAATGTACATAAAAGATATGCGTTATATTGTTAATATAATTATATTACATACACTTATAATCTGATTATTACTCAACATATCCGGTTTCCAAGACTGCTTAATGAGTTTTATAAGCCCTTTGTAATTCAACGCCTTTTAATAAATTTCATTTATCTCAATTGTTGAGATAAAGAAATATAATAGTCTAAGATCCGAACCTAAATTCCGGGGAAATTAATTAAAAATATCCTGTCCAGGATTTTTCCAGCAAACCCATTTTAATACTTACAATTTAAATAGATTGAATTTATTATAAAATAGGTCTCATTCTATTATCACCCCGGTGAAAGTCGATTTATGTTCGGATCTTCTACTCTAAACAGTTAAATTCATGTAATAATATTTGTAAATATTATTAAAGTACTGTAAATCAATTTCATAGATTAAAAATGTTGTGTGGTTTTATGAAACCACGGTAAAAGTGAAACTGTTCGAACGGTTCCGAACACTGAGTTGAGTTGAGTTTGAAAAATATTTGCCTGCCAAGTGTATACGGTACAAATTTATTTCACTGTATTTACAAAATATACAATATAAATTAATATTTTAAGTGGATTTTGGTAATGTATCCATCCATATAAAGAATTCGTATGTTGTGAAAGAAGAATTTATCTTTCAAATATTGTGAAAAATGAAAATGAAAGTAATTTTGAATTAAGACCGGCTATTGAAGATTCGAGTAACAGTTATTTTATATTGAAGGGATACTATAGTATCACAAATTATGGAAAACGGAACATGAAACTAGAGATTATCTGCATAAATGACGATTTATGCATATAATAAAGTTATGTCTGTTTAAGAATTGGTCAGAGTTTAACCGTGAACAGAAAGAGTTAGTCATAAATATAACTCTTATATACGGGCATAATAAGAAATAGGATAATATATTGGACGATTGCAAAAAGATACAGATATATTTTGCTTTGTAAATGAAGTGCTTTTAAACGTGTTAACTCAATGAATGCTTAAATTGGAAATCAATATCCATTTGACATAATCATTTATTAACCCTTTTACTGCAACAGTTTTGGGCGGGAATTGTACATAGGAATGATGCTCTATAAAAAAAATATTTGTAGAAAGTAGATAATACTAAATGTTGTGAATTTACAGTTTAGCTTTTACCCAAACCCCTGAGCTTAGTGTCTACGTGTAGGCGACCATGTGCGGGTCCATATAGAAAATTTTATCTTATGATTAGTGGAATAGCGCCTAGTTTTGCTTGTAGAGTAATCGAGAATTATTTCATAAGTACAATAAATCACTTTCATTAGTACAATAAATAGTTAATACTTTTGTATATTAATTTCAATGTTTAAAATTTTATGAAATTAAAATATAATGTAATGTCTAGTGTGATTTTATTAAACAAATTTGTTGAACTATTAAATAGATTTAGTAGCAAAGCGAGTTTAGCTCTTTATTCTCCTGAGGGAGCGTTCAAGTACATATTACGTTACGCAATTTTTTAAGATTTTTGACCCCTCTCCCTTGTAAAGCACACGAAACATTTTTTCCGTACCCCAGTAACACATCGTAACGTTTTTCGAGAGCTAAATTCCCCTCCCCTCCCCCTAAATTGCTTTACGTAATACTTGAACGCCCCCTGAATACAAGTAAAAAGTTACACGATAAAGTTATAAATTAAATGTGAAATGATAAATATTCTAACACTCATCTCCTAAAGAAGTTAAAACTCAATAAGTAGACCCTATTACGTTTGACGCCCTATTATTATACTCTTTGGTTTAACGTCTCAATATATGGAATATTGTGTGATCCTTATTATATGTATAAGTAAACTAATTAAAATAATATTGTTATTGACAGCTAATCTGTTGCTATTATCTATATTATGTTCAGCTTAATATGTATAGATACTATGAGGAAGAAATTCTTGTACTGCGTAAACTTTAAAGCGTTACTATTAATGTTTTACTATTACCACTTTTAATGTGTTACTACCTATATAATAATTCCTATAATGTATGCTCCGATCGTCCAAACCTACAGTTAAATAGATATGAAATTGACTTTATTCTATATATTATGTTTAAGTGTTCACTAAATAAATATATTTTCTTTGACTCCTGTTGTTTGTATTCAAAATGTTACCCTTCGTTAAGCTTCTTTTTCACCTTGCACACAAAAACTAGAAAATTGCTCATCCTATATCACGCTGTAATTATTCGACTGTGTATTGTAAGACTTAACACATGCTTGTAACAGATGGTAAATAAAACCAAATTCGTAAATTTTTTTATTTAAAACTGAAAACTTTTGTATTCTTGTAAGTTTTGCGTCTCAGCTATTGTTGTCCAAAAGTTAGTACTAATTCGGATTTTTTAAACATATAAGTAAGTACAACTTGATGCACTGTAGTGGATATCAGATGAATCTGAATTCATATGGGCATTCCAAGCAACATAAGTAACAAGCATAAGAGGTATTTTATCCATCCTCACAAACTTTTACGTGTCTAATGTAAGTAGAATATGAGGTCGAAATCCTAAAATTATTATTGAAAAAAATATTCCTATGGTTTAATGAAGATCCCTTGTATATTTCCCGTTTTATTTTTAAAAAGTTATTATTGTCATATTACTCATTAGGTAAACGGCTTTCGATATCAGTTTAATGTTTTTTTTGATATCTGCAATATTTACGGAATAATCGCCTGTGCACACTTAACGATTACACTCTGTATAATAGGTATGCAAGGGCGTCGCCAGCCGATGGCGCAGGGGGGGGCAAGTTGACTTTACCTACTACAATTCATACACTTTTCTCATTCTGTATGAATGAGAAAAGTAGGTATGAATTATTGTAGGTAAAATCGACAGCCCATGAAGTTTTCCACTTGTACTACGAGCCTTACATCTACAGCGATTGTAATAACTATATAATAATATACATACAGGGTGTCCCAAGAAGTATGGATATACTGAAGCCAGGAGGTAGAGGACCTAGAGGGCTATCCGAATCACCCCCATGTATGTTATGCGATTTTTCGTAGTTTCGGAGTTATGACTTTTTCAATTTTCACCTATCGCCGAGTACGATGAGATTTTTACTCATGGTGACGTCAATTATTGCGGTAGATGCTTGATTTTTTTTGTGAGCCAAGCCCGTAAAAAAATAAAATCACATAAAATAAGTTTTCCGTTTGGTTTTTAAAAACTTGCTCTATCCTGTATATATTCTGTGACAGTACAGAGTCCAATGTGTAAAGCTACACGAGCACGAGCTCTTGACTATGCAATAAAAAACTTGTAATTATAAGTTATAATAACATTTATTAGAAAAATAGAATAAAAAAAAGGAATTTGAATTTGAATAAATGTACAGCGTACAGCGTATTTTTTTTTAAATTACCAGATTTTATATTATAGGGGTCGTTGTTTGTATTAGGTTAATTAAAACATAATTTTCGGGGATTCATTGTAAACTTCTCGACCACTTTATTATTAAAATCTTGTAAGTTTCCATGTATAAGTTTTCGATGCACATTCATCATGGCCAAACCATTGAGGCGATTTTCACTAATAGTGCTTCTTAGCCAGGTTTTTAGTCTCCTGAGGCTGCTAAACGATCGCTCTACCGTACACGTCGTGCATGGAAGAGCGATCAAAATTTTTAACCTTTTTAGAATCTCTAGGGGGGGGCAGCTGCCCCTCCCTGCCCCCCCTTGGCGACGCCCTTGTAGGTATGTATTGTATTTTCATGTAAAACAATTATCGTTTACTCCACGCTACCCAGTTAAAATTACTAACATCCTAATAATATTAGAAACTAGCTTCCGCCCGCGACTCCGTCCGCGCGGATGTCGGTCTTCGCGTGGATGGTTTATTTCTCCATTTTGAGTAACTCTGACAATGACATCTTATAAATATCTATTGGACCCAAATACGGCTAGGCCTATAATAATACGCAACGTGTTCGCGGTTCTACAGAACAACGTCTATGGATAAAACTGAAAAATTAAGATTAATTTTTTTTCTACGTATTTCTCCAGGATAAAAAGTATCCTATTTTACGCCCAGGATAATAAGGTATAATTATACCAAGTTTCATCGAAATCGAACCGGTAGTTTTCACGTGATGTCTTCACATACAGACAGACAGACAGACAGACAAAAATTTTTTTAATCACATATTTGGGTTTGGTATCGATCCAGTAACACCCCCTGCTATTTATTTTTTAAATATTTTCAATGTACAGACACAGTATTACAATATTATCTACAGTAAGGAATCGCCTTTGTAGTCGCGCGATGCCGCCGCCAGCGTAGGTACTTACGCTGCCACACGAA
>CAJQZN010033869.1:0-10045 GCA_907164685.1 Colias eurytheme | reverse complement strand
GTATATTCATATAAATTGACCATGAAACGATACAAACAAATCACGTTAGGCCGAATAAAATATTTATTTACAAACAATGGACGACATTTACGGTGTGCAAAAAATAATTTCTCTGTCACGTACCTGATATATTTGTGCTGAGCGACCTAGCTTGTAGCGTACATAATTCGATTAACACAAACGCACAACTAAACAATATATTATATTATATTCGAGCAGTACGTGTGGGTGCTACCGCGACGCGCAGAGCACTGACCACTCAGTTCCCCGCGTCGCCCTTGCAAAGAATACAGCCTGAAACGAACAGGTGTGCTAAATCTGAACTTTGTACCTTGTATTATTGTATAATTTGTACGTAAATTAGTAATGTTTTGTGTATATTCAAGCGTTGTATACTGAGTACTCTTTGTTGTTGCTTGTCTTAGGCTCTACGGTTTTGTAGAGCACGCTTGCTACGAGCGACATTCCGTATTTTTGGAAATTGTGCGGTATTGTTTTGTATGATATTTAGGGACTTTAAATGGTGTATTTTGAACATCGCAAATTATACAATTTATTTCTTCGTTTTTAATATATTTTTCCATTGACGTAAAACCGAAACATATATTTTTGCTTTGTTTGAAATGTTCTTATGTAAAAAAAAAGGTAAATAGTCAGAGAGATTTACGTGTACTAATCACTTAACCATCTATTATGTATTACATAGTACATTTATTTTATAGGTATTTGCGCGTCTGCTGCTTGTTTATTCTTTGTCTCTAGGGGTGGGTTGGATTCGATACTGCGCGCTTCATCCGGAAACCGCTCGCCCTTTTCAGACCTTTGTTTTGCCTAACGTCGACGATTTTGATCATTTCACGATTAGGACCGATTCTCGGTTTCATTATGATGCTGTACACAAGTTGAAACTCACTGTCTAAAGCTTAGATTAAAAATATTTCAGATTAATTTGTTGTATCCCAAAGTATAAAATTGTGCGAACATAAAGACAGTGTGGAATGTTAAACTTAAATACTTAAAGATGAAAAACAGAAAGAGATTTGAAATTAAAAAAATATACAGTAGATTTGCTGATACCTTTGATTTTTTGTTTTATCAACTATTATATCGACCTAATAATAAAAATTGAATGTTAAAATAGGAGATTATTTTTATAAAAACTTGCGCGTATTTTGTCTACATCTTCTTGTCTTCAGATTTTGTAATCTGAATATCGATAAAGATCAATAGAACTTACACTGAAATTATCGGCATTGGAATTGTACATGTCGTATTGATTTAGAAAATTAATATCAAATATTGATAAAGTCTATATCATTGTTGATAATTATTTTCTAAGGATATTATTAGTATTACATTTCAAAATGGCGCTAGTCAAGTTAATTCGTTTAATGATAATTTACATCAATGACAGTGATAATTTACCGTAGGTAACAACTGGCTGCATATTACATCCGACATTAGCATTATGGGCTCTGTAATCTGATGAAATAATCCATACTAATATTATAAATGCGAAAGTAACTCTGTCTGTCTGTCTGTTACTCAATCACGCCTTAACTACTGAACCAATTTGCATGAAATTTGGTATAGAGATATTTTGATACCCGAGAAAGGACAAAGGCTACCTTTTATTGCAAAATATGGCTACCTTTTATGTTAAAATATTATCAAAAATACATAGTGTACATAAAAAGAATGTTTCAAGTACATATCATAATATAGTGAAATAATCTAAAATAGAATATAAACATAACAATAATCTAAAAGAATGTTTTTTATAATGTAAACAAACGGTAGATTCAAACGAATCTATTTTTAAACCTAATCCCATTTAAAGGAACTTACACATATACTTATACATATACTTCTATTTATATATAGGTAGGAACACGATTTCCTGTTCATTGCAATCTCAGACATGTAGCCAGTGAAAACCCTCGTGAATCTCGTATATTCCGCATTGTGTTGATCGAAACCTTACGACTGACCACGTAAGCGATAGCTCTGCTCGATCCGCCTTTGATTCCATTACTGCATCTAGAGGAAACGGCACGTAATTAATCTTTTATTTATATATAGCTTTGTAAATTGTAAGGTGATATTGTATAAATGCTTGAAACGTCTAATTGAAATATTTTTATGCTTTGGTGCTACGAAGCGACGATATGTTGAATAGAAAACTGAAACTCATGCTTTTTAAAATACAGTCTTATGAGAGTGAATCTTATTGCTATGTTTTAGATTATCTGTTTCAAAATATATAAATGAAAACCACCTCTATATAGACAAAAGATAATATTATGATTGATCCTTCAAAAGCAAATTGTAATATTGAGCTCTACTACCTCTCTAGTAGTACCTAATTAAATAGATTCAGTTACCTACACTCGACATAAACTCCGCTCTTACCGCAATATTATTATAGAAAAATGTTCTAAAGTTGATAACGAAGGAAGAAATATTACAGGAAAGGCTATATTTCACAAACACATTAATCTAACTCCGCGGACGGGAAGCGGGTAATATTGTACAGGAACAATGCATGTAGCGTATCCGTTCAATTTCTTGGTATGTTTAAAAACATTTTTAACGTTTTTCAATTGTATGTATTAATCTCTTGCATTCATAATATGATCTCTGTAGTCTTTCTGTAGTTATATGGGTTTTACCAATTTATGTAAGCAATGTCATGGAGTCCCGCAAATTTTGGCGTAGTGTTTAAGAAAGATATCGGGAAATTAATTAATAAATGGATTTTACATGAATTTTGATGTTTTCAATTTTTTTACACATTGTATTAGTACTGGATTCATGTTGTAGGAAGTAAAAAGTTTTGAGAAGAACTGAGAAACAGAAAAGTTTACTAAACCAAAGAATACTGAATTTTCTTTCAAGATTATACACTAATCAAAATTTTACAAAACTGTATATAATGCAAAAGTAATATATATGCAAAGATTCACAAGAGTATTAAGGCGTTAATAGGGGCTAGCGACCTTGACGACGATTTACAAGGCGGGATCGGGGGACCGGCGCGAATCTACCGTAGTAAAAGCACGTATAAAAATTATTTAAAATGATATTTGAGTATGGAATCAAAATTTAAAACTACCATGCCCTGTGTTTCAATTTCATAAACACACTGTAAAAATACTACAATAATTGACGTTATATTGACTTAGCGTTTTGGTTTAAAGGCCAAAAAAATCTACCTCAGTTCATGATTTTTTTCCAAAAAACCTGATTGTAAAATAAACAAATTAAAACAACCATGCCCTTTATCATATTCGAAACTTTAATATACATTTTTTTTAGATATGTACATTAAGAATCTAAGAAGAAAAACGGTTATAACTAGAGTTAATTTTCGGTATTAAAAGGTCATTCTACCCGATTCACGCCTTAACCACACGCTACACTCAAAATACCAATAAAACTGCTTTAAAATTGGAGCGGCCTTAAATGAATTCTTACTTCATTACACCCAAAATGTTTTCAACGATTTATCGAGGGTACTCATTTTCTCTCATAACAGTGGGAGCTGGGTAATATAAACGCTGGACCAATCACAACGACTTATTTTTAGACGTTACGTCAATCAATATTCCGGAAGGGGACTCAGGACTCACGGTCTTGCTTAAGCCTCATGGTAAAGATGAGATAATAATAAATATTAACCGACAAAATTTACGAAGATTTCCGAGATTTGGGAACGAAATATTTAATATTATATTTTGGCTACATGTGGTTTAGATTATAGAATTATTTATGCTTCAATCAAGATGATGTAATAAAAGACTTATCTTATTAACCTACGCCTACGTATATGTATAGATTGTAGGTCAATCAAATATACCAATTTTAATAAGAAGATATTATTCACTTATTAAACATCAATAATCAAAAATTTGTAGTAAATAATCACATAATTCATAATAATTAATGAATTTCAATGTTTGAATATGTCATATAGTCGAAAAGAGAAGAAAAAATACTTTGCTTTATTACTTACGATATCAGAAAACATAGATAGTTATAGTCACTTGTTAACTTCAAACAATATTCAAAACTTCAATTACTTCCATTTTTTGGGCTTAATTGGTGGTTTATTATTTCAGTACGAAAGCTCTACGGCACACTTCCTTTTAACTCTTTATGTGATATAATCCAATTAAAAGTTTGTTCGAAAACCATATTATATTCAAAAATATACAAAGCATAAGTAACTTACTTGAAATAAGGATATCCGATACCAATTATGTTTTATTGCATCGAAAACGTTCGATTTACATAATGTTAGTAGGTAAATAAAGTTCTCTCAACAGGGATCTGTATAACTTTTGCAGTCAGATTATAAAAATAATTTAAACATTAGATACTAATTTACTATTTGAACTAATCTTGTAGGTACTTATAGACATAATGCTTAAACATTCAATCCTAGATGTAAGGATATATTGAGGATATTAATGCTGTCATTTCACACAATACTTATTTAGCATCCAGCCCTAAACCCCTTTTCTTTCCTAGTGTAAAATTCACAAGAGTGCTCCAGTTTTAACGAGGCAAGTGTGAGAGCTGTGAAGCGTGCTCAAGCCACCTGTGTTACGTGATCGATATTCTGAAGCCGTAACAGTTTGACTTTGGCTTTATTAAACATGTAGGGATGTTGATGGAATATGTACATTTAGAACAGGTACTGCGGTGTTGAGATCAATGTATTTGGAATAGAACTTAAATGCATCTCTACATCTATAAATTATGAGGAGACGCTGCGACCGAGTCACCGACACACGCCCAACATTTCGGATTCTTCTGTATAGTAAGTTGTAAAAAGTGGTAAAAGAAGATTGCGTTTATTGTTTTAGAACTAAATAGCCGCTTCATTGACTTTAGAATAATGCAATATACATTGCTATAAAATAGAAGATAGGAACAAACATGTTACTGGTATTATCAATCACTGTAAGCCATCTGTAAGCCTTGTAAATAACAACCTGTCCCCTGGTAGGTTGCAGTGAAATACAACTACGACATGTGTTTGATTATAATATTGTGGCACTACTCTAAATTTACGCATTATACAAAAGTCTGATATTTGGTACTAAGTTTGGTACATGATAAGTTGATAAGAGTGAACCTAGTTTTTTCATAATAGACTTGTACAAATCCAAATCTTTAGCGTAGTTTAATTTCATCGGAAACAAAAGTCGATTTAGTTGGAGGGAACAAAAGATTCGCTGTTAATCAAATGGCGGAGCTATCGAGAAATTTCCCCATTCCATGAACATTGCGATTACTTTTTTGTCTAGTTTTTCATCCAAGATCCTTTCACAGTCAGCCAGTGAAATTGGATGCATACTGGAGCTATTGCATTTTGTTAGGTTACTATAAGTTCTCATCCATATGTCGACTCTGAAATGATAAAAATGAAAAAAAAAACTGTACAGAAATTTTCTCGTAGTAGAGAGCTGACAATAACATTAGGGATACCTCGAAAACAAAAATATATATTTAAATATAAGTTAAAGCTAGGTATTTTTTCAGTAACATCAATGTTATAAAAGTATGAAAACTACTTATAACCTAAACTTTCAACACATGAGTCTTACACATAATTTAAATTAATAAATTCAACATAATTTATGCAGGGTTTACGCAGAATTACGTTGTATAAAAATATACCAATGAAAAAAAAGATATTACAGTTGCGAGGACAACAAAGAAAAAAAAGCCACCATGTATTTATATTAATTTTTGTTCTAACCCATACAGATGATTAATGATAATTGTTTTATTTAATGGTCACCTTTTTTCAAACTGTATGTGAAATAGTCATAAAATTTGATTAATTTTGATGTTTTAAGCAGACAAAATACGTCTTGCATTCAGTTTAATTCTCTCTCCTTCTGTGAGTTATGGAATTTTCGTTAGAAAGTGTGTCTTCTCGTTTAAGGCGAAGAAAGTGAGAAATCGTAGTTGCGCCACGATTGTGATTGCCTTTAAAAAACATTTTACCGGGAATAGCTCTTTTGACGTAACTCCGGAGGGAATTTGTGGGCACTGACAGAATAAATAGCATGCAAAGCCATTGTACTTACTGTTTTAGATCTAGCATTAAAATAAAAATGAATGCACACGTGTTTACCTGAAAAGTCCATGGCCTTGCTGGAAAATTTATTAAATGAGGAATATTTCATTGGAAAATCAATAAGAAAGTTCTAGAAAACAATACTCATTGTTTTATGTTTAGAAAACTCAAATATTCTTTATTAAATTTTTTTATAACATGTTTTATGGAACTAGAAATCACACTATATTATAGAGTGGAACATGCACTTATAAAATGCTATCAAATTCATGTTTCATATAAGAAGTAAGAGTAAGTAGCCTTGGATAATACATATGGGTGATTATACAAAAATGGGGTAACTTTTGAGGATATTTTGTTTACTATATTTTTTATATCAGATTGTTACAAATTAGGGTGTATATGATAGCTAATGTAATGAATATATTGTTCCAAATCGGGCCAGCCAGTTTTTTAAGTAGATTGTGAGATATTTTAAATTTTCTGGAATTGGCCTCCAGGGGACTGACGAGGCTAACACGGTACTGATAAAAAACACAATTTTGTAATATTCTTAAAGAAATTGAATGAAAATTACTACAAATCTCTCAGTTTTAATAATGGCACATGTCTTTTAAGTATTAAAATCACTTAGTTACGTTTAAAAATGATAATTTACGTTTAAAAATGAAAATTGTGATACTGGGAAAAAACAATGTCTCAAGTTTCAAAACAGCCTTCTGACATTTAACGCTACGTGAATATTCTTACTCTCTTACTTAACTTTTTCTACTTTGACTTAGTTTTACTTGATATTTCAAGTAATTCACAAACAATAGAAACAAAAAAACGGCCAAGTGCGAGTTGGAGTCCTAAAAAACCTATTTTTTATTATGTTTGTAACTAAAAATTTACACTTTTAGCAATTTTTCCTTATCTGTGTTATAAGACGTTGCTATTTACCAAGTAGAAGTAAACTATATAGCAGTTTATAGTAGACTGTATACACGGCAAGCATCCTGTGTGTTTTTTTATTCCCTTGCGAATATTGAATTTTGCGGAAATTTGCAGTATTAACGGATTGAGGTATCTTTTGATTGCGTTGCGTTATAAGTTTGATTTTTTTACAGCCCCAAGGGTTCTTAATCTTGAGTATCCAATATAAATTTCAGATTGATACCTCCACGCGTTCCAAAAAAAACGTCTTAACAGACAAACGGACAACAAAGTGATCCTATAAGGGTTCTGTTTTTTCCTTTTGAGGTTCGGAGCCCTAAAAATCTACCAATATTTATGTTAAAAGTACTAATTATTATAAAATTAAAAACCAAAGGCTCGAATGAAAGTCTCATCTGAGTTTTCATAAGAGCCCCTTGACATTTTTATAATGTTATTAAGTATATTAATTAACTTTTATGTTATTTTGAGGTAATTTTACTTCACAGTAATATACGTATACGTATTTATCTGATAAATATAAAAAGCTATGCCCTGAAAGCATCAAAATCAATAATTAAAATAAAATAAGATCTTTTTTAATAAAATTATTAGTAGTTTGTTTCAATAGCTCTTTTCTTTGCTACTCTTTCTTAAATGTTTCTTCCCTAGTCAAATTCAGGTTCTTTTAGCGTGGCGCAGGATGTTTTAAACTGAAATATAAAATAGAAATGCTTATACCAATAGCAATCAAGATAAAAGTTCTCAAAAACGACAGAATCATCAGTACTATGGGGTCGCGTCAGTCCTCTGGCACGATATCTGACAAAGGACTGATGCCAGAGGATTGATGAAAAGGGACTTAATATGAGGTTATAATCACAAATTATGTTTTTTTGTCTAATTTCTAATATCAACAAACTATATTTTTACAAATCATAGTTAACCATTTATAAATGAAAATAAAAATCGGATTAACAATAAAATAACGACTCACCATAGGACTGAAATGTTGACTGGCGCAGCAAGATTTTAGAGGACAAACACAACCCTAGCGCTGGTACAGTTATGACGGCCGTCAAAATATGCGGTGCACAAGTAACTTCATTACCAACATTAATACTTAGACAGAGATTTGACCTCGACTTGGTGATATTTAGCGAGAATTACGAATTTAAAAAACACACAACGGACTGACTAGTGAAAACGATGACAAAGTTTAATTTTATTTTTTAAATAAAATGGAAAACATTGCGTTATGAAAGTTGTAGTATATAATACTATGTACATCAAAGATTGTAGTGAATTAGTAAGTTTTCTTAAATCGATGATAATGTTTAAACGATAGTCACTTGATTGTTGGTTTTCGGAGTTGTGACATGCCAAAGTACTGACGTTTGAGGTATTAATTTATTTTTTTTATTCATTTGTATTTTAAATAAAGAAGTGAAATTGAGTGACCAAATAAAGGACGCTTCATTGTTTTAAAATAGATTGTTATTTGAATAAAATATAATAAGACTTTGTTTAAATTGGCTGATGACATCGAGTTACCCCATTTTTGTATAATCACCCATATCTACATCGTATAAGATAAAGGAAAAGGCGTCAAAAACGCTTCAATTGTCTTTACCCGTAGTTTCACACTAGTCGGGGTGTGAGAATATTTTCCGAGCTGTGTTATGTGCGCCTCCGGCTCTCAGAAAGTTTCTAAGTAAAATGACTTCGTTGAGACATTTGCTAACATACTTATAACACATTCTATAGTACATAACAGCTTCCAGATTACTTCGTTGGTATAATATGGTTCGTGGAACAATTGCGGGAGGTTCGAAATTTCAAAGAAAGAAACCGAAAATATACTCCATGTATAAAAGCAATCACTGTCAAGCAGATGTGATTTATTTGATTAGTCATCTGGATTTAGGGTGTGAGCAATGCGCATTAAAACTTTTGGATTCATAATATTTTTCTTGCGAAATATGTTTTATTACTTTCTTAGATATAAGTTTGACTTAATACAATTAATTAGATTGCTCTTGTTGCTACACCCACTACATTTGAGTCGAGTTACTACACCCCCACAGAATCGACTCAAGACTGATAAGTATTTGGATGTTTGTTACTCAGGTAGTTTTCGTTAGAACAATCTGTCTAATATGATTAAATGCGAAATATCAATAGAGTAAGAAAAGCCTGAAAGCAGGGCGTCACGACTCACGATGATACAAGAGGGTCATACCTCCGCGGTATACAGGGCACTTAAATTGATACACTGAATTTGCGAGAAAATGTGAATGAACATACAAACGTAAAAAGTATGAAAGTCTTTTTACAGGACAACATTATAAAGAACGTCTTGCCAGTTCAGTTAGGAACATAAATTTCACTTGCAACTTTTGGCATGATATCCAGACTCGGTTTCTATCGCTCTAACTTGGACAAAATGCAGTGTTTCGGAAACTATTGTTTTCGCTATCGGGACTGAAAATAATACACTGAAAGAATAGTTCTGGAAAGTAAAAGCGGTGATATTGTTTTTTATTTAATGCTGCTCTGCTTGGTGTGAAAAATTGCTTTTTTATTATATACTGCCTTAAAAATACGAATGTTAACAAACATTTCCCAAATACAGTTTTCTTCGAAAAGCGTAGCAAAATGAACATAAGTCACAATTTCATTACGAAGTATGAGCTCACGTAGAAATTATAGATAAGTCCCATACATTTCCGTATTTCCCCGAAATAATTGGAACAAGTTGATCATATTATTCAGTTAACATCGTGACTCAGTAGATTAACATTCATGAGCTTTATAAATTCGAATCAAAGGCATACTGCGATGAAATTTTATTATAATTTTGACATGTCAAACAGAGGCACGAATTCTGTGATTAGATAATTTGTTTTGAATCTTAACAAATTTACCTACCTTTGGTTAGCATTACTAAAAATAATATATATCAATATACAATACAATTTTCAGTAATTATAATATGTATATAATGTTCTTATTTAATTTAGGTGGCAATGATGA